>VVHJ01063690.1:10337-22827 GCA_015107715.1 Tylochromis polylepis
AGAACTGAAGAAGCTTCTTGGATGAGAGGTGAAACGTTTTCAAGAAACTTAGAGAAGTCCAGACGCTTTTCTTTCCAAGCTCCTTAGACTGGTTAATGTTGCATGAGGGCCACAAACTGGTTCTTGGTTGATTGTAACTGAATTACAGCCGACATTTCAAGCTGCAAATGTCTACCAATTTCATCTAAACAAATCAAAGTTGGAAATGCTCCCATTATGATTTTTGAAAAGCTGTAAAATATCACATTTGAACATGCTTGACCATTATGTAGAATTTGTAGTGAGAGTAAACAACAATTATATTAGTTTCTATTAAAAAGGAAAAGGAAAGATTGAATGCTCATGTTGTTTAACTCATTGCCATGTTCAAGAAATCAGTTTGAGATGATTTGAGTTTTGTGAGATGGTGCATTCTTCTGCTTGAAGAAGCCATCAGAAGATGGGTACACTGTGATCATAAAGGGATGGACATAATTGGCAACAGTACTCAGGTAGGCTGTGGAGTTTAAATGATGTTCAGTTGGTACTAAGGGGCCCAAAGTTTGTATAGAACATATTGCCCACACATTACATCACCAGCAGCATTAATACAAGGCAGGATAGATACATGTTTTCATGTTGTTCACGTCAAATTCTCACCCTGTCATCCATATGCTGCAGCAGAAATCAAGACTCATCAGACCAGGCAACGTTTTTTCAACCTTTTATCTAATTTTGGTGAGCTGGTGTGAATTGCTGTCTCAGTTTCCTGTTCTTAGCTGGCAGGAGTGGTCTTCTGCAGCCCACCTGCCTTAAGGTTTAATGTGTTGTACATTCAGAGATGCTCTTCTGCGTACCCTAACTGCAACATGTAGTTATTTGAATTGCTTTTACCTTCCAATCAGCTCGAAGCAGTTTGACCATTCTCCAGTGACTTCTCTGTAAACCCTAGAGATGACTGTGTGAGAATCTAAGAAGATCAGCAGTTTCCGAAATAGTCAGACCAGCCTGTCTGCCACCAGCTGCTTTAAGCTTTCCTTTACCACTATGTAACCACACAAGTCATTTCCATTGGCCGTTTGGTCTTCGGGTCACATGCAGTACAGTTAACGAGCGTTCAGACAATGCTCGCTGGAATCCTTTGTTTACTTTGTTGTTGCACATTATCAGTTACTAGTTTCCCCTCCTTCAATGCGTTGTTGTCCTAAATAGTGTGTTATTGCCTCAAGTAGTGAAACAAGTTTGTCATTTCCACCTGTAGCGAGAACTGTTTTCTTGCATATTTTGAGAAGTATTGTGCTTTGCTGGAAGTTTTTGAAGCAGCTCCCTTTTTACTAAATCTTCATGGAAAGCTAATACACAACTCTCACTGTCAGATATGACTTGGCTTGTCTCTAGGAAATGTAATCGGGTGGTGTTGCTACATCAGTGATGTCATGATATGAGCTTTATATCAAGTAAAAATTTATACCAGTATTATTACGAAAAAATATTAGGCGAGGATTTTTTTTTATTGTTGTTGTTCATTTTGAGAAAAAAATAAGTCAAAATATAAAAATACTGCAACTTTTAATATCGATCCAACACCAAATAAATACAGGATGAATCATTATCAGTTTGCAAGTTATGGACACATTTTAATCACCACTAATTATTTTTACTTTCCTTAGTTAACACAACAAAAACACAGCTTTTCATATATTTTGAAACTCGTTTTTTTGGAGTCCTGGAATGTAAATGTGCCTGTCTCTAACTTCTGTTGTTTAAATGTGCTATAGCCTATAAATAAAATTAAAGGACACAAAAAGGACTGACACTTTTCATAGTGCATGTTTGAGGAATATTTTTCATTACAAAAAATTATTTATTCAGCTCAGTTCAGTGGCCTACATACTGAACACAGAGGACAGAAACAAAGCTAGTATCGACCTGAGACCAATACCAGTGTTGGCAAGTCAATATTGTAGATATTTGGATCAATCCGCCCGCCTACAGACTCAAACACAGTACACGTTTTGTAGAGGGTTTAGGAGCTGTGCCAGCTGTTTGCCTTGAAATGAAAACTTTAATCTCCATATTTTGACTTTTTCACAAAATATCAAATTTAATCTTGAAATATTGACTTTATTCTCAGACTAGGCAATAATAATGAAAAAAAATCCTTATATATTTTTTCTTAATGTGACTATAATACTCCTTTGTGTCTTGCGGAGGATGATGTGGCACGGTCTTATTTGTACATTTTGACTATAAAAACACTATTTGTTTATCCAGTTGGACAAATGATCCTTTGAAGACCCTGGAACCACTCTATCTTCATAACAGTGAGTTTTATCAACAAATCATATGCTCTTGTTACATAGTCTCATGATAACGATTAAACACAAAACTCTTGGTGTGTTTGGACTGTAGCAGCTATGTAGTCTAGCTTATACCAACATGTACTGTGTGCTCTGGATTTTGTAGGTGAAAGCAGCATGGGTCACTATAAAAAGCTTTCATTTTCAACATTTCTGCCACTATAAAACAAAAATGTATAAGGAATTCAGATTGAAATATTAAAAATGGTTTGCTAATAACAGTGTGTTAAATGAGGACTGGCCTTTTTAAACTAGTTTAGCTGGTTAGCCTGGATTAGCACAAGGAAGTATGCAGCTAGCTAGTATCTGTGTTCAATGAGAAACCCATCCAGCTAGCATCTGTTTTAGTTACATTTTCCTCCAAGCATCTCAGTTGTTCAACTTATGCATTAAACCCACTCTGTAGGCAGATACACTCGAGATTATTTTGGCCTTTTTGCATATAAAGCTTTTACATTAATAATAATAATAACTAATAAACCTGTCATGCATATCAGTCTGCTTTACAATAAACATACACATACACTGACATTGTTTGAAACTTGAAATTGTTACCAGTTAACCAATTTGTTTCATTTGAGTTTATCTGACAACAAAAAAATGCTGCTAATTAAGCTTGTTACAGTATTGATGTAAAACCGTTTAATTGAAATGGATGGAAATTGCGTATGCTGTTGAAATATCTAACAGACCAAAATATTTTTCAGTGGTTAATGATATTAGGAAAACCCTGAGTTCTTATTTTATAACTGCATTAGTTATAAAATAAGAACTCTGGGTTCTTAAGTAGCAGATAATAAGGGATGCCGTTCAGCTGCAGTTAAAAGAGGTTAATGTTTACAACATACCCAGGCTGCCCCCCTGCCTTTGGCCACACAACTGTGTAAATAAATTTGGCAAGGTGGCTTTTGGTCTGACTGTAGACTGAGTTAAAATAACAGTTGCACATCCACTGGGTGAATGATCTCCATTTCCTGGACAGTAGAAGCAGGGTTTCCCTTCTTGGAGTTAGTCAGCTCAGATTTTAGGGTAAGTTAAAGAGGTTGTTATCTATATTATGATAAATGCTCATGCCTACATGGATAATGCTGCAGTTTCCCAGACACAGATTAAGCCAAGTCCTAGTCTTAAAGTTGCTTAAATGGATGTCTTTACTGAATTATTCTTTTAAACTGGGACTAGAAATAATCCATGTCTGGGAAACCTGTTGAAAACATCTTTAGTAAAAATAATAAAAAACTTGCTGAACTGCATTTTTAGAATAATTTGAAACGTGGATTGTTTATGTCCATGATTACTTGCTAGCAGACTTCTTCTAAAATTGCAAGGATCATAGTTGCCTCGGTCTCTTATCGTGTCCGATGTCTGTACTTTAACCCAGACAGATCTGTGTTAAACCACTGTGAGATACTGGTCATCTGTGTGCTTGTGCACATGTGTCTCAAACTGGGGGACCTGATCATAAATGCGTTTCTCCATTGAGCTACAAGTGATCAAAGAAAACACTGAGTGCTTCAAAGTGTTGCTTCTTGAATATAAATGAGACAGACCCCAGTCAAATTTAACAGGGGTGCTGGCTAAAAATGAAATCCTACCCACAGAAAGGCAGCAGCTCTCTCCTGTCTGTAGAGACAAGGTCCAAGTTCCTGACTGTCAATCATTTACAGACAAAAAGTAATCTCTGCCTAAATGTAATTGTTCATTAACATGCAGTGCAGTGGGTGTGAGTTTAATTGGAAATTTGGCAGTTAGGCTGAATCTTTTATTTGCTGTGGGCAAATGATAAGCCCAGGGGCAAATAATATATGAAGAGAGGGGAAAGATTTTTTTATTTCATGACTCTTTGGTATTATGAGGAAACAGTAGCAGTGGCTTACATCAGTCTGTGACGCTGACATATTGCTGTAATTTCCGCAGCCCCTTGTGTCATGGCTGTAGCCAGCAGTGTAATGCAGATGCACATGATTCAACAGCAATAGGTGCAGTAAGCTGTGTGTGTGTGTTTTTTCTAAAGCTGCTTTGTTCTCCACCTGGTGAACCTCACATTTTCACTCTTTAGAAGCGTTTAGCGGTTCTGAGTCAAATGAACACAAATGGTTTGGGGTTTGAGGGTTTTTTTTTCTCTGACACATTCAAAAGCTCCAGGAAATGGATTTTACTCAAATTGAACACATATGGGTGAGAGTGCTGCTTTGTAATTGCACCGAGGAAAGTCATGAGCTGTCAGATACTGTAGTTCTTAGGATTTATACCATATGTGTAAAGGAATTTAGCTCACTTGATGTTCTTTAAGTAATTAAGAATTCAAACAAGTCCAATTACACTCTTTGGGAATAAGGGATTAGGTTTCAGGTGCCTTAAGTAGCGGTGCCTGGCAGGTGATTTTTTAGCTTGGAGCCGTGCCAGTGTACGTATAGTGACAAACCATAGCCCTGAGGTGCGAGAACTCCCAGTGCTCACAAGCTCAGCAGTAACTTCAAACTGTGATGCTGCATTTGTATGCTCAACACAGCTGAAGATCTTAGCCTGGGGCAATGTCGAATTCTCACAGGAAGCTCTGGTGAGAAGTGAGGAAACATGATCAGAGATGATTGAAAACAAAAACAGCATTGCAGAAGTCTAAGAAGGAGAAACTTTTGATCTTCTTGTTAATTTCATCACCCTTATTCTCAGCGTGATGTACAGTATTAAATTCAAACCACTGTGAGATGAATTGCATTTTTTCCACCCTGCTTCTGGGTGGGTTGGAGACCTGACCTGTGTCTTATTTGTCAAAAACCTAAACTTGGTAGACTTTGAATGATGCAGTGTGTCATCTGGAAGTACGGATTAGCTTTGGATGTGCACAAACATGAAATGCTGACAGGACCTGTCAGGATCACAGTGGCTTTGTGAAGAGAGATGAGAGAAAAAATACATCACAGAACCTCTGGCCATGCTTGTTCTGGCTATTGTGATGTTTATTTGAGTCAAATTCAACATCTTCTTTGGTGCAGCCAGAGTCACTTCTTTTGGACTTATCCTTGGCTGGAATCTTGATCTCGGGAAGTAAAATTCATATAGCTGAACCCTGTAGCCCTGCAGATCCTAATGCCACTCATTTGCTGCTTCTCACAACTGTTAGTTCAAAGCTAAGATGGATATGACACTGGCTTTACGAGTTGAAGCTAAGTCCCTCCAAGCAAGCAGCACTTTGTGGAAGTAATAAAAACCAACAGGATACAAGGATAAAGTACTTCTGTAAAAGTGACTTCTTTCCTCTCTCTGCATGCTCTTGATGCGGGAGCAGAACAGACACGGTAACGAGGACATTAATAAAGGATGCAGATCCATTTTTAATGATCCACTGGCCCCTTTAGTTTGAAACCGATTTTATTTTGTGCTCGCGGTCGAGCTTTAGCTTCAGGATCCATGTTTTGCGCCTTGCAAGGGACTCGTGAATGCCGTTTTGCTTGCACAAGCAAAGTGCTGCATAAAACCTGCATACACCTGACTGTTTGTGTGTGAGTGAGACACAGAGAGAGATGCAGTCTTCTCTGTCTATATTTGGAAGATAATCCTGAAGTATGAATGTAAGGGGGAGAAAGGGAGGGGAAGAAAGAATGGTAGCTGAACCAAATTCAGTTTGGAGTCAAATATATGAGAAGAAAAAAAAGAGAGCGTGGGGAGGTGCACATGAAATCAAAACACTGGGTATGCTGCCATTGCTTTATAGTGCATATTTAACTGCAGATTATGAACTTGTCGGCTAAAGCAGACGTGTGCCATATCATTCTTCTCCGTTATGTATTTTACATTCAGTCCATCTCAACTTAACACTTCTCAACAGTTAGATTAAAGAGCAGCAGTTATGGAGACAGAGGGAATCAAAGCCATGGAAAGTCTCAAGTAGCAGCAGCTACAGAATAATGTAAAAACCAGTTACACACGCATGCACACATAGTCATCTCTGTTCTTGCTTTCGTCAGGGGAGAGAGTCTGCCTTCTCTCTGCAGCAGGCTTCTCCTTCTCATTGCTCTCTCTGACTCTCTCTCTCTCTCTCTCTTGCTTTGTTCATGCTGTGTTTGCTATGCTCTCTGTCTGAAGCAGCGCCACACTAGAGCACTAATGAGCAGGCTGAGAGCAACCCAACGCAGATCTCCCATCAGCTGAAGAGCAGCAGCAACTCTGACGGCATCTGAGGCAACAAGACGTGGAACTGATCTGCAGTCAGCAGGGAGGTAGCTGTAGAAAGCAAATGACAGCCCAGGAAAAGGCGTAGGAGAGGTTGTGAAGTGTCTTCAAAGGCAAATTAGCAGTCATTTGAGAGTCTGGAGAGGAGGGGATTGGTCCAGTGTGAACGCTAACCTTCCCCGCACTCCGAGGCACACTCTCACTCCACTTTTTTCTTCTTGAGCCGAAGGACCTCGCCACTTTACCGGAGGAGCCCAGCCATGGAGGAGATGCTCACCTGCAGCCGAAGCCCTTTCTCCCAGGTGTTTGGGCGTCAGGGTCAGCTCATGCAAGCCAGTGAGTGCAAACATCAACGCTAAATGCCAAATTATCTTGTGCATCCTGTTTGATTCTGATTGACTGTCTAAATAATACATGATCATTTGTATCCGGTAAGCTTTTTGAAAGTAGCCTATTCTGAAAAATAAATAAATAAAAATACAGCAACACGGTTATGCAAAATTAAGGTGTTTAGGGAGGCAACGTTTCACAGTGTGCGTCCTACTTTTGCAATTAGGAAATCTTTTTTTAATGTAACTTTGTTTTGACGCTTTGAGTGGAATTAATCCTTCAGTTCCTTCAACATATTTAATCATGTTATCGAGGGTATTAATATTTTTGCTTCCACCCAGTTTTGTAATTATTAGGAAGATAATATTTGTTAAAAAAATCTAATACATCATAGGTTGCTCACATATATATATATATATATATATATATATATATAAAATACATTTTTATATATTATACAGTATATGGAGTCCTCTGTAGTGTAAAGCAGTTGGCCAGAGCAGTGTGATAGACTGTGATGCTCCTTTCACACACACGAGCAATGTCATGTGTGAAGATGCTTGTGCTCCGGCTTGTGCGTGTCAGAGGTGGGTATGTGGGATTGAAGCTCACTTTTTCATGGGTGCAATCCTTTGATCTCCGTCCGGTTGAACATGCCACAGGTCTAAAAAGAAAAAAGAAAGAGATCAGGCGCAGACTGAAATTTCAGCTCATTATTTGCACACAAGAGCACGAGCAACTGTAAAATAGTAGCAAATGGAATAACCGAGCAATAACTGCCTATTTCTTTTTTTTTTTGTCAAGCCAGAGTAGCGTCACCATAAACCTTTATGACATTTTACCTTATTGACAAAATTCATTTACAATTTGAAGTTTCTGAGTAAATTAGTCCAGATTGTAGTCGTTTAAACAATTATTCCTATTTCCAATTGTTATTTTTCTGCCTCCATACATATATTTGGGTTTTGCGATCAAACCTCACAGCGTGACAAAACCTGCCTCAAGTGAACTGTTGCAAAGTGTCACGTAATCCCCAAAACAGAAAATGGAAGCCTTTGGCCTTTACAGACCTGAGCAGAGAGTTTTGGGTTCTCACAGGTTTGCTGCAGATTGAACTGGTCGCATATACATCCTCTGTGGTGCAGAAATATTGTTTTAAAACAGGAGCGTGAGCTTTTTGTTTTTGTGTGTGTGTGTCTAGTTGAGCTGTACCCTTTCTGGTTTTGTCTTCTCCTTCATTAGTAAATCATGTCTAGTTTTTAGGCTGCTGTTTAGCAGTAGGAACAACAGTAGTCTTTCCCATCATTGGAAATGTTCTGTGATGGCACATTGTACAATGTAAACTTTTTTTTGAATGTGTTCCTTTTATAGAACTGCTCCTTTGTATTTTATAATAGCTGCTTCTTGGAGTCCTAAGTGGTAATTAGGAGGATTGGATAGGTTTTCTGATTTGAAAGACTGAAATGATTACTCACTTAGGTGCTCATCCAGGCATTGTGAATAACACGGCAGGCAGTGTTAACGCAGTGGAAAATCAAGGGGAAAAGACATGACTGGTTAAACGTTTAGAGGCATTTCAGGGTTTCTTTGTGCAATTTGTTTCCATTCTGTTACTTACTGAAACATACCCACATTTGTTATTCAGCCTGTGTTGTATATTTATTATACATATGCCCAGCCGAATAATAACTTCAAGTCAATCTGTGACGCTTTCCCCCCAGTGCCTACTTATCAGGCACAGGATAGGTGCGAGTGCTGGGTGCATTAAACCTAAATGCCACTCTCTGGTTGTGAAGATGACATTATCATTGCATGTGTTGTGATGAATTACAGTCTGTCTTGCGCTACCCCAAGTTATCTATGCTCTTTGAAGCTTGTGCTGCATGTCTGCGATTTCGGATGTGAGAGAGGGAAGGGAAGGGGGAGATGGAAGGAGGAAGAGGGAGGGGTGGGGAGAGGGGCAAGAAAGTGAGCAGGCTGCAAATTGTGTGAATAAGAGATGGCTGTTTTAATCTATTTTTAGCAACAACCTTACATACTGTTGCACAGCTGTTGGAAGGCTAATCCACAGTGGCGCTGGCTTGCAATATCGGAACAGTAATTATAGGGGGATTTTTTGTTGTTGTTATCTTTGGCTGTCACCCATCATTGGATCAGGAGTCCCTCAGCTATATGTAAAGGCCTGCTTGAATTGCAGAGAGAAAATCCATTCCATGAGTGTTGCTCATGCCCAAAGACTTGAATATTAACAACCTTCTGGTGGTACCAGAGCAGAATAAACCATTGAGAGATTTTTTTTTTCCTTTTTTCTCATGAATCATATTCACGTGGCACTGCCAGGTGTGTAATCCTGCAATAAATTCTCTTATTCCCCACTGGTGGTGAGATTTGGGCTGTGTTCAGTTTTGTGATGTGCTGTCAAAAAACTAAAATAAAATAAATAAATAAATAAAATCCTTCAGCAGCCGATGCTCCCATTTGTTGGGGGAGCGTGACAACAGTTTTTTGGCTTTCAAATAGTTGAATTACTCTGGGAAAGTTTATCTCTTACGTCAGTGGCTTTCCAAGGTTAAATCAGTCAAGGTAGAACACCACTACCCATTAAATTAGCTGTGTTTGTGCTGTCAGATGCATTCTTTGCTTTTTGTTGCTTTAATTGAAGTTAAAAGACTTGTTTCCCTCGAGGAAAACAAAGAAAAAAGACAATTCTGACCTGTTTTAAACACCAGTAAGAAGGCGCTTACCCCACAGAAGCACAAAAATGATTTGAAACCTCTGGGCTGTTACCGCCTATGAAAAAAACATTCATGTTTTTTTTTCCCCGTGTCCCACATATTTTCCCACAATTCCTTTCTAACCCCTGTTAGGTCAGAAGTAAATCACCGTGTAAAACGATTAATGTCCAACACTAAATTTGACTACACTGGCTTCCCCCTGCTGAGCATTTCTTTATTTGTTGATTTGGGCTTTGTCGTGTTTGAAGCTGGAATAATACCATAAGTAAATTGTCTTCTCCGAGACCATTTCAAGCTGAGGCTGTGTGAAAATGCAAATAAAAATGGAACGCAGTCGTTTGCATTTGCAAATCATATAAACCCTCATATTGAAAAGGGTAGAAATAGAAAGTTAAAAAATATTATCGTTGATGGAAAAATGTCTTCTTCATTTGAAAAAAACCAAAACAACAAACGTTGCGACTGAGGCGTGTTTAGAAACTCTGCTGCTCCACGTCTTCTTTTAACAGTATTATCTTTTAGCTTTAGGGAACTCAGGGGAGCAATTGGTGAAGTTTTAAAAGTGAAATGTTTTCCCATTCTGGCTTGATATTGGATTTCAGCTGCTCAGCAGTTCAACTTTTTGTTTCATAATGTGCCAAGTGTTTTCACTTTGTGACAGGTCACGACTGCAGAAAAGGTGCAAACTGTGGTTGTGTCCAATGTTTAAAATAAAGAAGGTCTTTAAAAAAAAGGGAAAAAAATAGTCTGGATGACACCATGTGGCTCAAAAACATGCATTTATTTATTGTTTGGTCTAAATGGTGCCTTCGCAGACGTAGGAGTTACCCAGGAGTTACCCTCCGTACCATCACAGTTTTAGAGCTGTGCATCGATAACTCGGGCTCTCGGTTGTTCATGAGTTCCAAAAAGACTTTTAGCTTTTCAGACCACATCGGTTTTCCACGTCACCTCAGCCCGCTGAACCCAGACAAGGTGCTTTTGTTTTTAATTTCCATGTTAGAGTTTTCACTTGGCAACTGTGGAAAAGTGTTTCCAGAATTGTCTCTGAGCCCATGCAGTGCTGCCTGAGGGCCATTCACTGTTAGTTTTTAGCCTCGTCCTTGTATGGAGGCTGTTCTCCTGATTTTCTAAATCTTTTAATGATATTATAGAAACATTATTCCTAAACTGCTGAACTATTTCACACAGTCATAGTTTAAAAATTTTTTTTTTTATCTCCATTAAAATTGGAGATAAAATCACAACTTAAACATCGGCGCAGAGTATATGTTTTCAGTTTTTGGCAAAGTTGGAAGCACTGTTTCCTTTCTCACCTATCACTTTACCCTTGAATATCTTCCTAATACCTCAATAAACCGTTGGTAAATCCCTGCTCAGGAGAGGTGGATGTGATTTGAAATTTTAATACATGACCACTGCAGGTGCAGAACATATTTTGGTCTTCTTTGAAGTGATTAATTCCTCTCCTTCTTCCACTTGTGTTATGGTTCCAGCACACTCACAGATTCCTCACACCTCCTTACCCGGTGGGCTTTCCTGCAGTTAGAGATTAGCTTCATGCTGTTGGTGTTGCTAATCATGTAGACGGAGTCACTTTGCAAGAGGTTTGCTGGTGCAGTCTGTGTGTGCACTCAGCTAGGTAACTTTGTTTGTTGCACGTGGTGAGTCGTGGATTTGGGCTGTTTTAATGGATTTAGTTTACTCAGAAAGGAAAACCCTTGATTGGTCAGCTCTTTGCACCAATATGCTCCGTCTGCTGTCACTTTGATGTGCGCTGAAAGAAACGTGATGAGTCATACGGATTTCACATGAGTAGAAACTAACTGATGTACTGACAGTGACCACATAATCATGACCCTGCAGGACTTCTGATTTTACTTTGCCACGTGTTTTCAGATTTACCACACCTTGCAGATTTAATTGGAACAGTAGATGAAGTGTTAAATTTTGATCCCTCTGGGGTATTGTGCAGTGCATGTTTTGTGGATTTAAGGTACTGTATTGTGCTGCATGCACCTTGTGCTATTTTGTATAACATTTTTTGGAATATTCTGTGCACTGTCTACGAAACATAAATGGCAATGTTTATCTCATAAGGCTGAACTTCTATTCTCAAGCCTGCAGCAATTTAAAAAAATAACTAAATACAAAAATAGAGGTATACATCACGGGGAAATCATTATGTAACACGCCTTCACATACTTTTTTGTCTAGGTTGTGTATTGACTGGTCAAATACAGATGAGCGCAGGTCATTCGTCTGCACCGCTGGGCAGACTTATCTTCAGATGGCCATGATATTGGCATCCGTGAAGCTAAATCCCAGCAGGGCATCTGAATCACATGTGACTGTGCTCACTCATCCATGCAGAAGACCTACGAACTGTGCAAGTACTTCTTTCTTAAGAAATAATATCCATGTTGACCTATTTGACACGCTATAACCTTTTTTCTCAGTCGCAGTAAAACATGTTGCATGAAGTTGTTTTGGGAATCGTTCTCATAGCAGACATCCACCTTCTGAGTTTATTATTCAGAAGCCAGTGCTCGCAGAGGAAAAATGCTGTCAGTGCAGTCATTTTAGTTTAAGCGGCAGACCATGGCACACCTGGTACATCCTGAAAAATTTACAATGCACACATCCCTACCTGTTCCTGTGCTTATAGAACTGGCATCTCCAGCTTTTATTAGCCCTGGGGTAAATCAGAACGCTGCCAGTGGAGCCTGATTGAAAGCAGAGTTAGGGTCAGCAGGCTCTTTCTTGACATATAATGTATCCTCTAGTGTACCCCAGTTCCAACATAAAGTTTGTGTCAGCACAGCCTGTCACACACAGCGGTGATCGTGAATGCAGATAGCATATGTTTAAAACTGTTGTGCTATTTTTTTTCCCACCTCATCGTTTTTCACA
>VVHJ01063690.1:32780-50341 GCA_015107715.1 Tylochromis polylepis
GACACCTCAAACGAACCAGGATATGAGCTTAAAATGTATGTTTAAACCACTTGGGGGGGGGGGGGGGGGGGGGGGGGGGGGGGGGGGGGGGGGGGGGGGGGGAGAGACAGAATGAGGAAACGAGAGAGGAAAGTGCTGGGGCCGAGCTGGGGTGTCATTTTTATTTTCGTTGCATCTATTGTGACCTAACTATTGCAATTTCATCCTTTTTTTCCTGTCTCCCACTTGCATACTTCTGTTTCACTTTCATCAGTTTTCACATTCGCTGACGGCAAGCTGCAGGTGAGATCTATTTCAGGCTTCAGATGAAGACGCTGAATGACGATCCCTGCAGTTTGGTGTGTTTTGCATCCTTATCCTCGCCAGCAAAGTCATTTTATGAACCCGTTAGGTTACTTTGCAGAATGTCATGAGTAAATATCATTGAATTTCCACTGTAAATGTTTTATATGGTTATAGCTTTTTAAAGTGTTATACAGAAATGTTTTCCGATTGAAGAAACAGTTCAGGTCATCTAAGCAGCAGCTTCGGTTATTATTATTATTGAGCTAGGTAATAGGATTAAATCTGTAGTCAATAATCCTAGCTGTTTGGTTTATGGTGGAGAACGGTGTAGTGCATATACGGAGAGAGATGACCTTGATGAATTGTGTATGTTTGTGGATTCTGAATTGATTTCAGTTGATAACACCTTTCAAGAAACGCATTGATTTTGTGCTTCATTAATCAGATTAATTGCGTCTCAGTAAAACAAAATGCCTCCAAACTATTTGTTGTACCTCGTTGATTTAGAGGCTTGATTATCGCAGTATCGACGGCTGGACACTCTGGACCTGATGTTGAACATGCAGGGTAAAGGTTGCTGTGTGCGTGCTGCACCAAAGCACTTGTATTGATTTCAAAACATAGTGTAGCGTTGCTGATCACTCGCTACAAATTTTTACTTTATCAACAGTGTTTACGGCACAGTGGCAATACATCTAATCTGTTTTGTGAGTTTGTCATCGCGCGGCATAAAGCCCTTCGATTCTAAATCTTCTTTCAGCTGCTCCCTTCTAATGCAGTAAATGAGTACGTTATTTCTGTGATAATAGACTGACACTGTGGGTTATAGCTTACTTTACTATATGTGCTCAGTGTTTGGCACTGGATTTACAATCTGATTCATTCATTATCACATCCACTGTAAACTCAACTTTTATGATATATTCAACTCTTTCACCGAGGTGTTAATTCAGCCCGTTTTCACTTTAAGGTTGTTGTAAATGGTGTCATACTGGATTGCATTTTGTTTAACATTTTGCCCGCTAGTGTCAGTGCAAAGACAAACACAAAAAGACAAGGACAGCCCTCAGTAGTATGTTATCCAGTGGAACAATTACAAGCGTATTATTGAATTTATGTTTCCAATGATGTTGAAAGTTTTAATTTATGCATTGTAGTACAGCTTGTTAGGAACTGAGCTGACAGGACACAGAGACAAACAGCATTTGGTGTAAGAAGGTTTTTGACTTGAGGTCAGAATAGTGTGTGCTCCACAGTGATAACTGGCACATGGCAGAAGCTGGTTCCAGATGAGCCGAGTGGTGAGAGTGACAGGGTGAAGAGGCAGCAATGTGTAGCTGAGCCCTACACAGGCCAGCAGGATTGTTGGAGGCTGAGAAAGTGTGCTACTAATGGATGCTGGCTGGTCGCTGGAGAGAAGGTTGTGGACCTGCAGCACAGTGAAATGAAAAGTTACCAAACTTACTGAGTGGATATTAGATGTAGTGTTAGTACTACACAGAGAATGAACAATCTGGCTGACAGTGTGGTGGATATTCTGTGTCTCAGAGTTGCAGGTTAGTTGATAGAAGCAGGAGGGTTAAAGCTTTAAGCAAACACAAACACAACAGAGGGAGACAAACAGGGGACTGACAATAAGAGACACGAAGGAGGAGAAAAGCAGGGAAACACTGGGAATGAGACAAGAGCATGCTTACATAGCTATGATATATTAGCCACTGGGTAAGGTGACCCTGAGAGGTCATATCCACTGCAACTTCAGAAAACACCAACAAATAGAAAAGTACTGGGGTCGGCTAGTGGTACCCCTCAGCCTCCTAGTACATACACTGTGATATCAATTTCAAAATCCTAGGTGATTTCCTTATCAGGTTATCGCATTTATAAGATTTTCAGAAAACTTGACCTCTGACCTTGACTTTGTGGTCGAAGTCACTGAGATTCAAACTCCTCCAAGATTTTTAGTAGCTATAATAATATAATGGCAATTTGAAACTCGTATGTCGCTTCATTCTCGAGTTATCGCAACTTGGGTGTCCATGTTGCCCGCCCACCCGGCAGCATGACGACAATACACAATATATTCCTTATATAGCTGAGGGGTAAAAATGCTGCAAAAGCACACAAAACACAAGAGAAGTTGAATAAAACAAAAGAGAACTAGAAAAAATGTTGCAAAACTATAAAAAAAAATGAAGAAGAAAAACTCCTCACACAACAGAAGTGTTTTGGGGGGGACACAATAACACGTTGGACCAGTTGAAGAAGTGACAAACTAACAGTAAACGGCTAATAGCAAACATGTTTTGGCAGTATTATGCAAATCATGCCTTTAAAACACACATTACCTTGCATCTTTTTCTCCATCACAACACCGAAGAATCCTCTGCGTCTTCTAAGTGTGTCTCAGTTGTATCTCCTTGGCATGTTTTGGTTTCTGTCACTTCCGCAGCTGGTCAGTCACATTATTGTCTCTCCAAAAAACACTTCTGTTGTGTTTTGTGTGATTTTGCAGCGTATTTATTGTGTCTAAAAAGGTTTTGGTCATGTAGAGGTCTTACAGCCCCCAGAAAGGGGGTCAAAAGAGGTCAAACACGATCAAGGAGCAGTGATTTAAGTGACTTAGGATGCTTGTTGGTGCCAGATGGGCTGATCTGAGTATTTCAAAAGCTACTTATGTGCTGGGATTTTCGCACACATTTGTCTCTAGGGTTTACAGGTAATGGTCCAAAAAAGAGAAAATGTCCAGTGAATGAGCGAAAGCGCCTCGTTGATTAGCTACAGCTGCAGAAAACCACACTGAGTGAGACCCTTTCAGCTAAGAACAGGAAGCTGAGGCTACAGTTCACATAGTCTCACAAAAATTAAAGTGCCATGTAACAAGGCTTAAACCATCTTGTCTCTTCAGTCACTTTTCCTCCCCAGTCTGGTATCCTCCATCTAACAAATATTAACACTAAACCTAACAGAAATTAAGCTGCCAAAAGTACTGGATCCATCAGAAGCAAACAATGCAATCACAAACTGCTGTTGTGCCAGAAGGAGGAAGAGACGAGGAGAGACAATTTCCTGCTCCCTTTTCGTTGGCTTCTAGCTCATCGGGCCAAACCAGAGACACCTGGAAAAAAATAGATCATGGAATCTAATATGGAGTGGGAAAAGGAGTGCACATATAACAATAGTGCAGAAAAGAAAATCACATAAAGCACTTTGTCTTATTGGTTTATCCACTTTTCTTATCTGCTTTTCTTTAATCATTTTTTCACTTGCATGTCCATTACTTAGCCAGTAGAGGGCACTATGAGGAAGCAACTCAAATCACGTCCTCCTAACGTCTCTGCCGAAGGGGCAAGCCAGCTTCATAAACACTGTGACTCTGTGTGATTTCCACTTGAGTGCAAATATGCTGAAATTAGCACGAGGAAGAAATGGAGCATTTTATATTTAAATCAACCGCAATTAGATATAAGCTGAAAGGGGTAAAGAACAAACTTTCAAGCTTACTGCAGTCTGTCTGTTTACATGTAAAGAGAGTGTTTAGAGCACTGAACTGGCTAGAGTGTCTGCGAACTCAGGCGACAAGCACCCTACTCAAGTATTCATTATTCTGACGTCTCCTCGACTCTCACCTCGAGGGGACACAGTCTTCCTCCTCAACCCCCTCGTTGCCTTCTTATCTCCGCTGCCTTCAGCGCCGACTTGTCAAATTTCCTACTCAATGTGTGTTTGCTTGAAAATATCAGCCACTGTGAAAGATTTCTTTTTTTTTGTTGTTGTTATGTAACACTTTAATCTACGTTCTCTCTCTTTCTCTATTTTTCTTGCGTGGGCTTTTGTGTCTAAAAGAAGCTTTTTTATTTGCATCCTGAAAAGACCCTATCCAGATACTTGCCCTAAAATCATCAAACTCGCATTGATTCAGCAGATTGGGTTTCTTTATTTGTAGGAAATGTGCCAGTGCACGTTTAAAGCAAAACAGGTGAGACTGAGTGGATCTGTGCTTGTTTAAGATAACAGAAGGTCGGATGGACAGAAGGTCAGTCCTTGATCGCTTCACCTATGTCTCCCTTTAACTGCCAGAGTTGTAAGTGTGAGGTTTTAGAGAAGTTTAACTACAGGAGAGATGGCTATTGAGGCATTAGGGGGTCGGTGTAATAGCCTATGAAAATATACAGATCACACTTAACCCTTAACTTAACTGGAAGTTGATTCTTT
Source organism: Tylochromis polylepis (assembly GCA_015107715.1). NCBI lineage: Eukaryota > Metazoa > Chordata > Actinopteri > Cichliformes > Cichlidae > Tylochromis > Tylochromis polylepis. The sequence continues at coordinate 37,281 of VVHJ01063690.1, forward strand.
TTTGCCTCTCTTAAATTATCTAACATTTCCGCCATGTGGGTGGACTCGGAAATATTTGCGGCGACCTTTCGTAGACCCAGGGTTGGTTAATGGTAAATGGGAAGAGTGCTGAGGAAGTGTGTGTGTCTGTGTGTGTGTCTGAGAGAATGCGGATGTACAGTAAGGAAGGCGAGTTTTTAATGTGGAGAGGAAACCTGAAAGGAGAGGTTTGCCAGGGACACACAAGGGCAAGAACAGGGAAACAAAAACAGGATGGCTTTCAGGCCGACATGGAACATTCTGGACAAGAGAGGGCGTTGACGGAGAAAGTCAGTGACAGTGTGACAGTAGGAAAGCGCGCTCTCCCACTGAGTTATCTTTGTTGTTCCTGCTCAGTAATCCATGCACAATAGAAGAAGAAATGAGTGGTGACCTAGTATGGAAATGACTTTATGATCAATTTAAGCATGCCTGGACTCAGTTTATGTTAAATCCACCACAATAATAACTAATATTCTTACTCACCATCTGAAATAGGCTGAAAAAAAAACAAGCTTGCATCTTTACTGTTTATTAACGATTTTTTTTTTAAATTTTATTTTTGTGTTTCCCTCTAGCTGTGCAGTCTCTGAACAGCTTGAATGACCAGATTGCAAACTTCATGGTGACTGGACCCAAGTCCCTAGAACAGGAGGAGCATGCCTTTCCTCCTCCTGAGAAGGAGACACTGCAGAAGTCCATGACCCTCATGAGGCACCTCCTCGTGGATGCTCAGGTACACAAAAAAAGCACATTAGTTAGCTCACAAGAAGGCAGAGAAAGACTGGCGACTCATGAAACTGTTAGTCGAGTCTCAAGTCTGAGTCCAAGCAAAGTGTGGCTGGTGTTAATGGCCGGTCACGCCACAGGGTGAAATACTCACAGAACGTGATGTCGATGAATGTAATCGTTTCTTTTTGGTGAACTTTGATGCACAAAATGCTCTAGTACTGCAACACATCCTAGTTTAAGTCATTGTCACCCCATCTTAGCACTGCATGTTTTGAGTGTCTCTTGATAAGCCCTTTTCACGGTGTGATCATGACACAAGTTCTGAAGTTACCTTGATATTAATCCTTTAAACCTTCGAAATGGAGGAGTCGACCAAGCTGTCTCACTGGATGATAATTGCCAACAGCAATTTAGATAATTGATTTTAAAAAATTCACCATAAACTGAGTGCTTTTGGTCTTTCTGAAAGAAATCAATTAAAAAAAATGTAACCTCAGTTCTGACAGGCATTTGTAAAATTAGTTTGTGCCATTTTTAACTGGGGAAAAAAAAGCTTCATGCCTTGTTGTTTCTAGGATTAATAAGAGACAATCCACTTTACAAAGGTGCCGGATAATCTGGTGATCGGGAAAAGAAGCTCAGATTTTACAAAATGACAACAGAGAAATAGCTAGTTAGTGCTCAGGCCAGGCAGACTTGTACCTGGGAGTACATGTCATGCTTCATTTTGCACCAGTGCAGATTGTTTGCAAAGACACGGGAAGCTGTTCCTGAGCTTCTCTGGCAAAGGGGCCTCAGATGAAATGAAAATATTGACTGTGTGTAATAGGGGTGAAACAACAAGGTTACATTTCCTGCATCCGAGTCAGTTGCTACTCAAATACTTGCAGTGCAAAGACGGACCTACTGAATACATCATAGTTGTACAAAATATTGCAATATTCGATTTTCTCTTCTCACCAGCAATACGCTGCACATTCCCTTCCTTCCCATCCTCAAATGAATTTTCTTAGGCATCAGTCATCTAAGAAAACAGCTGCAAGAATGCCTGGAGATTGATATTTGTGGCCAGCTAGTGTCACTGAATTTGTTAAGATGAAGACATCTGCAGTCTTGCATGTATTTCTCATCCCTCAGCCTTATCCTCTTGTTTTGCTCTTGAGCTGGCTGATAATTTTACATAACCTTTGTTAGGGAAGAGGAGGAGATGAGATGCTGGATTCCTAAGAGCTCCAATTAGGGGAGGGAGGATGCACCCAACTGAATTGGCAATGTGTGATTGAGCTGTTTGCGATCTAATACGCATATGCTCATTGTGTTAATTTGCTACAGTGTCATTTGTATTCCCCTCACACAAATCTAAATTAAGCTCCAGCCTAACAGATGTTGTCGAACAAAAATGGTCATGAACTGTGTTCTGCAATGAGATTGTTTTTTTTTTTTCTTAACTTAATCACTTAATGGTTGCTTCTCTATTTGGCCTTCTTCTTTTTGTTTGTTTGTGAGTCATGAATTATAACAGTTAAATACCTTCTGTGCTTACCACACATATTCAAACAATGTATACTTTATACTCTCAGTGTCTTTTTCGCCGAGGCTAAGAAACAAAAAAGGACAGGAGACGCGCGCAGACTACTGATTGACTGCTGACACTGACGCTGCTTTTCTTTTTTTTTAACTTCTCCACTTCATCTTTCATTCAGCATTCATCTATCTTTCAACAAGGTAGACTCTGTCTTGTTAATGTGTTCCCTGCTCTTTTATTTTTGGTTCATTTTCGTTAGGTAATATATCACGAAACAGATGCTGATAGATTGGTGTCTACTCTTGTTTCTTCAGAACAAGAGTTTCCATGCAGGATTAAGTAGCTGATGTGGTAATACTGAGAATATAGAAAATTATATTTGGTATCACAGCAGTTTGAAGCGTTCATGTTTATCTGTTATTCTCATTTTTTGTCCAAAATAATCATAAATAAATGAACACAACCTATTTTAATTAAGATCACAATGGGTGTGCTAGACTTAGCGTGGCTCACTAGAGAGAGCCAAATGAGTGAGGAACAAATGGAAACCCATTCAAGAATGAGGAAGAACATGCCAGCCACACAGGCCCACCCCCAATCCCCACAAGTCTGGTGTTCATCAGTTATGCTATTGGAGTTTTTGTAATGTAAAATTAATGTAAATAGGTCTGCCGATGACTGCTGCTGACGTTAATGTGTGTTTTTGTTCAGTTTCTTAAAGGAAGATGTGATTATAAAGTAATTACTTCATCTGCAGTCCTGCAGCGTCGTAGTGATTTCTGGTTAAAGTAGTTTTCATGAGCCATGATCAAAGAAACCAGGGACCAGATAGAAGTTCAAAAGAGACAGTCTCCTTTCTTTTCTCTCATGGTCGGAATTTCTTTAGCCAACTACAGACAGAAAAAAGAGCTCTGCTATCAGTGTGTTAAGTCAAAATTGGAAGTGCATGATTAAAAATTCACTTTAACTCAACTGTCAGTTATTGCAGCGATCTGTATGTGTTCACAAATTTCAGACTTCACAGAGGGAAGCCTGTATGGTCAACATAGCTCTGGCATTACGAGAGGTGGGGGGTCAATCACTGCTTACTGACCAGACTGACAGATAAAATCGGTGGTGGTGAAGCCGTGGTGCGAAGCAGCCAGGTGCTCTGGACGTTGGAGTGTACGGCAAAGCTTTGATGAGCAGGGATCAGTCATTTGTGCGTATTACCACTGAATACTGTGTCATGATACGGGTATATTCATTGATTACGTCTTGACTGTAGTTGGACCATATTTATTTATTTATATTCATTCATTAAAGTTTAAACTTTATTTAGTCTTCCTTCCACCTTCTGCCTGGCTGATGGTCCGAAACCCTAAAATTCACTTACTTACTTAATGTAGTAGTTGACCACTTAAGAAAAACAAACAAACCCCTAACAAAAGCCCTTTCTTTGTTAAATCACTTTTTATGTCTTTTATGTAAAGTATTACGACATACCATTAGACTATGGCCATTACTCTTGTCCTGCAACAAACTGCTCACTGTAGAGCTGCTTCATGTGGATCCTCCTTTTTACACCAAAGGCCCATCTGCTGTGTATCCTGCAGTCAAGCTGGGAGGAGATTGGCTGCTGAGCTTTTGCCAGCGATCCTCCTTTTAAGTCTCCTTCCCTGTGCTGTACTCAGCTGTGACTACATTAGCTGATCTGTCATTCATCAGTGGCAGGGATTGAAGAGTGGGAGGAAACGTACAGTTTGGGCACTGGGGAGTGGGTGTGTGGCGTGGGGTGGGGGTATGTGGGGGGGTATGGACACAGTTTAGAGGCCAGTAAAGGTGACTTTGGCAGCGACTGAACAGAGACACTGATAAATCTGGCCCTCCTCAACCTCCTCTGTGCTCTAATCATCAGCGGAGAGCCGCAGACACGTCTGTCGGCAGAGAGAAAGCAAAGCACAGCCATTGTTTTTGACAAGCCTTAAAATTTTCAAGCTTAAAAACAATGAATGTACAAACATATCAGATCAATATTTCCTGAAATGAAATTTCCGCAGAAAGCCGGTAATTGTGAGCCCTTTGTAATATGTATTGAGCACAGAGCAGATCAATATAGCTAGCATTGCCTGTTCTGAGAGAATCAATTTTGTACGGCTGTAAAGTGTACAAAGCTTGATTTCTCAATGACACGGTTACAGTGCTGTTTAAATCCATAAATGCTTCTTGCTCTTTAGAAGGTAATTTTGAATTAAAGTTGCAATGTATTGTGTAAAAAGACCTTGCTGTCATTGGCATTGCCTTGTGTTTTATGGTCTTCTCATGAGCCTGGTTTCATGGAAACATTTAAAAAGTAAACTGCCCAACATCAAAATCCCAAATAAGTGAGAAGCTGGTCAACACAACAGATAGTATAATTGCTAGATAACTGCTATAATTGCCCTCATATTCTCTTCTAACTTTGTCTTATCACTCTAGAAATAAGAAATGGCTTTCTACAGTGTAAAATATTTTCTATATGACTCCTATAAATACATAATAGACCAATTAGTGAGTTTATATTTTGTTTAACTGCCCCCCTAAAATATATTAGTACTGTAATGACCGCGTTTGCCAAGATAATAGTGCAGACTTCAAATCCAAGTCTATTGTATTTGATTAAATGTCAGTTCTGGAAGTGTCCAAATTAATATTTCAGTAGAAATGACTGACTTCCACATATATTAGCCAATAGTGCTGGACTTATGCCCAGGGTCATGCAAGAGAGCAGGCTGCCCTCAGTCTCAGAGGACTGGGGGAGGTGCTCCGGAGCGAACAAATGTTTGATGGGTCTGGCTGGGTCAGTCTGTCCCTTTCCAACTGGGGCCTCAGCTGGCCCACCAATGCATGGTTTTTACCCATGCATAATACATCACCTTAGTCCCATCTGCCCTCTCAACCCGTCCTCTGACTCCACCAGGCCTCATCTATAAGGCCTTGCTCCAATGAAGGCCAGCCAGACAAACTGCCTTATTGTGGCCCGGCTCAGTCCCAGAGTGTGACAAATGAGAATGGAAATTGGTTAATTTGGTTCAAAGGAAGTTTTGTCTGCATCTAATGCTGGAACGAGCCAGAGCGTTTCCACGGCTTCGCCCTGCTGTCAAAACATCTAGCAATATTTTCAAATCGCTAGAATTAGCTCACTCAAGTTCACAGCCTCACTGGTTTGAGTTTGACAATGATTCTTTCACATCAAAGGCAGCAGGCGTAAATTTGAGGTCATGTTTTTGTACTCTCTGTCATTTTCACATTTTTGAAGGGTTTATTCCTGTTTCTGTTTACCTTTCTTCAAAGTGCTAATTTGCCTGTTCTCTGAATATTTTTCATAGGGATAGTGCTTATGCAGACAAGGTCAAACCCTTGTCATTTTTGTTATGCTGCTGCGGACTAGGGGACAGCACTCAGTGAAATGTCCAGGGATATCTCATTCACTGAGCAGATAAGATCCAGAAGGAATACATAAAAATCACATCTTTTACTCTTTATCTGGAACTTGCAATCAGTTTTCTGGCAGGGGGCGGGGGGCAAAAAAAATGGAATTGTCAGTGTGAGATGCATGATATTACCCCTCTAGCCGGTGGACTTGTATGTTGAGCAGATTGAAAATGACGGCTTATCTTGTAAGGAATAAATTGAAAACCATTTCATTATAGAAATACAGTTCTGAATGTTGCCTGCAGAGAAAAGAGCTATCTGGTAGAGTGAAACAGTAATGGTATGGAAATTGTCATGAGTCAGTAAGAAATACAGATGTAGAAAACTTTGTCCTTTACTGCTGCTTGGCCTCTCATAATCAGTGTAGTAATCGCAGATGGTCATTTGTTGTAAAACGGAATGACAAAAAGACCACAGTATATGATTGTACTTTATGCAGATGGTTATCAAGATCTGGACTATCTGGACTGCGTATAATCTGTGAAAGAGATTTAAAGGAAAGGGTTAAAGTTTATAGGATGCAATAATTTACATCCTAAATGACATGTCTAAATGTTACTTGGAATTTAGACTCAAAACAAGTCAGTTTTAAGAGTTTTAAAATGTCAGTGAGCTGAATTGGGAAATACTTAGAAGTCTTCGAATACTTAGAAGTCAGTGTCTTGTTAAAAACGCTACAGCCTGCATCTCAATCTCGTAAACATTTGTTCCAAAACAATTACAGTGAAGCTACATTTGTCAGCAGATCTCTTTTCTTGGTTTGGAAATCTGCTCGCTTTCCAGCCGCGCACGTTTGTCGGAGCACAGACTGGCTGCGATCTCACCGCCTTTGTGCATTGCTTCCTCCAGAGGCTGCTGTTATGTAACTGCATCTTGCATGCTAGCTCTCCGTCCCTGAAGCTAGCCCGGGCTGCTGCACCAGGGCTCTTGGATTGGGAGGCTGTTGTTTCAAAAGGTGGTGTCCACAGATCCTTCCCTAAAGGTGTGGGGAGCTCTGTGAGATGGGGGATCAGTGAGAGGGGTCTGGACCACAGCACAGTGCGAGCTGTGCATCAATGACTTAGAGCTGCTAGCAGTGTTCTTAGCTCGCAACCATTTTTGTCCAGTTCTGAGGGACCAGCATGTCCTAGTCAGGACGGACAATTCAACAGTGGTCTCTTACATAAACAGGCAGGGAAGGACGTGCTCCTCCCGCCCTGTTAAAGCTGTCTCGCTCTCTGCTATTATGGTGCAGTGTTCGTTTTCTATCTGTAAGAGCCACCCATGTTCTGGGCCATCAGAACCTGGGGCCATCTCTTCTCTATAGGGGGTTCCCCCTGGTATGGGAATGGAGGATGCACCCTTTGATAGTGGCCCAGACATGGGATCTATTTGGCAAGGCAAAAGTAGAGCTTTTTGCCTCCTGCCCCCTGTTCTTCTCCATAACTGACCATGATGCAGCCATGGGCATGGATGCGCTAGCACGCCAATGACAAGACGTTGTCCTGTTTCTACTAAAAAAGAAGAAGTTCAAATGTGGAGAAGTTTCATTTGAAAATGGAGGCCTTATTTGAGACCGACCTTGCATTTGTGAGACCCAGTTTCAGACCTGGAATGTATATTGCAAAGGCCAAAGAATATTATATTGAGCAGGATGCCTCTTTTCGTAGGATTTCGCTGCTGCACATGGTGGTCCACAGTTTGGCATGGTGGACCTGGGTAAACAGGCATCAAGTGAGCATAGTTTAAGGTATGAAAGCAGAAGCACACTTTCACTCTCGCACCAGCTATCCTTTCCCCACCTTTTTGGGAACTTCCTAATCCACAAGGCAGCCAGTGAATACAGGCTGGAGTTGTTGGTAAGATGTGCAGGTAGAAAAAATGCTTTGCCACCAGTGTTGCAAATGGATATATCCATGGCAGCTTGTATTGAGAGAGCAGAGCATCATGATCATGCTGTAATGTTTTTTTTTCTTTTCATTTCAAATCATGAAAAGGGGATCTTTCCAATTTGAGATTTGCCTGTGTGGATTCTCTCTAGGTACTCTGGCTTCCTCCCACAGTTCATAGACAGGCATGCTCGGTTAATTTTTGATTCTCAGGTGGCTGTAAGTGTGGATGTGAGCATGAATGATTGTCTGTCTTTCTCGCTTGGCTCTGTATAGAACTGTGTACTCTGCCTCTTGCTCAGAGTCCAGTCCACAACCCTGAATTTGCTTAGAGTTTAAAAAAAAGGACGGATGGGTGAATGGATGATATAAACCTAAAACTAACTTAGCATTTTAAAAACCTGCAACTATAAATAGTATAAGAATGCTGGGGCATACATCATCCATCTGCTCACGTCATGTGCTAATACAGCTAATAAAGTCATACACCATCGACATTATTCAAAAGCTAAACTTGCCAGAATATTTCCAAATATTAACCCCACATGCAACAGATGCAACCAGGCTCCAGCGACTACATACATCATATGCTATGGTCTTGCTCAAAGCTCGTACAGTTCTGGAAATCTTTCTTTATTACATTATCCCATGTATTTAATTGTAGTAGCCAGCCTTCCCCCATAACTGCCATCTTTGGCATTATACCATGCCCAGATAGTATAAATAACCCTCCAATGTACCTATAATATGTCATTGCTTTTTCCTCCTTACTAGCTAGGCAGATAATTCTCGTTAAATGGAAAGACACAGAACCACCAACTTATAGCCACTGAATAAGAGATATGATGCAAAATGTAAAATTGGAAAAAAAATAAGATGCACCATGAATGGTTCTACTAATAAATTTTGTAAAATATGGAGCCCATTTATTCAATATCTCAATACATTGCCAGGTCTGGAGCTAAAGTCATGCATGTCAGGTTTTTATGTACTGTTGATCAGTCATATCTATGCTACAAGATAAACGGAGTATATTTTTGTATTTGTGAAAATGTAACGTGAAAAAACAACTGCTTAGCTTTACAGCATTAAAACAGATATTTACTACTTAGTTAAAAAAGAAAAGATTTTATAAAAGTTTGGCTATCATCGACTACTTGGAGTGGTTAAACTGTGCATGCTGATCCTTTTGCAGGATTTTTAATGGATGATCTGAATAATGTTTTGGCTTGATATGTGGTGCAGACCACCCAAGAAATTTGTCTTTAAGTTCTGATCCTTGAAAATTTGTTATTTTATTATTTCATTATATAGCAGTGTGTCAGCTTGCTATCCAGGCTTGGTAGTGTTTGCTTATAACTTAGAATTCCATTAACCAAATTTAACATGCTGATGGCACAACAGTAACAATGAAGCATTGAGGAATCCAAAACCAATTGGTTACATTGCAGTGTAGTGTTTGAAACTGCTCGTTGAAATGAACAGCATAGTGTAAGCCATGAACTGTCAGGGGAAATACCATATACTGGCAAATTAGCTTGTCTGTTGCATCAGCACATAAATGAGTAACAAGAAAGAAAACCTTTTCAACTGTAAAATATCTCATTAGCTACAAATCTTTTTCACAGTTCTTTAACCAAATTTACCAAATCCTCATTAGTGATTTCTATGATGTCATACCTGTAGTTATTTTACATACATTTGAATAACAAGGTCTGCAGCAATATTACATAGCCATTTAGGCTAAAAAATGCTTTTAATTTGAGCTCGTGTTAGATTGCATGAGCCACAATGATTTATTTGTTAGTGTGTCTGCTTGTGGTGTGGTGTGAACATCTTTGTAGTGGTAAACTTGTGAGCACTCCCCCACAGCAGTCTGTAGAGACCCAGAGAATCTTTGCGCTCGCCTTACATCTAAAGGCCCATTATGTGGAATAAATATTGGCATGTTTCTAACTCGTTACAATGAATGCTGAAAATGACTAGTTTATTGATTTGGAAGTGCACTTAAATCAGCAAAAGGGGAGCTAAGGTCTTGGGCAGTTCTGTAACACACTACACATTTTCCATCTTTTATCAAACTCTGTTTTCCCCAAGTTTTAACCTTTTCTGTCAGAGGTCAAGGTCTAGCTCTAACAAAGACATACACTAGCCTTGGGAATAGAAACACAACATACTTAATAGTCTTCATTGATTTGGTATCCAGTGCCTCTGAGATTTTGTGACTGCTCACCCTCTGAGCTGGTCTCTGAATACATCTAGAGCATTGACTTAACTGTCCTCTGTGGCCTCCTGGGGCAGGAAAGAGATAAAAGTCTGTCCTTCAAAGTGAAACGCAAGCTTGAGGTCAGATTTGGGCAAACAGTTAAATAAAGACGTTTAACCCAGAAGGAAATGTTTTGAGACAAAATCATTTGTTTTACAACCTTACAACACAAAATTTTAAAATCCAGGAATAACATGATTGTAAATCATAAAACAAGATGGTTATCGCTGATATGCTGATGAAAACAAATGGGCTTTGACCTGCAATTTGAACTGTGTCAAGCAGTCTGGCTGACAAAGGTGAATTGGTAATATGCTCTAAAGGCTCTGGCAACCATGATAGCAGCTGACGCTGAATGGAGGTTGCAGAAATGTTACTTGGATGGAAGCAGGCTGAACGTGAGACATTACTGATGTGGGCAGTAAAGAAGAGAGTATTGTCCAAAATGACTCCAAGATTTTTGACAGTGTGGACCTGACAAAGATCAATAGAGACAACAAAAGGGTGTGTTTTGGAAAGTGAGTCCCTCGATCTAATAAGGATAACTTCACTTTTATTGCCACTGAGTTTAAGCTGACTGACTGTCATCCAAGTGGTGATAGCCTGTATGCAGGAAGTGAGGATAGGATGGGGAAGAGGTTCTGGGTTTTATAGAAGAATCGAGTTGTATGTATGTCCTTTATTCCAGTGTTAGCCAGTTGCTCTAACACAAGAAGCTGGGAGATTGTGAAAAAAAAAAACAGCGCTAAGCTTAAGAAGGATAACATCAGACGTAAGGAGTAGATCACTGCTAATTTTAACAAAAGCTGTTTCAGTACTGTGTGTTGAATGGAAACCAGACTGAGATGGCTGATAGGGGTTATTAGTAACTGAAGTGGGCCCAGAGTTGAGATGCTACTGTACTTTCCAAACACTCTGCAAAATGATGCAGGGCCTTTGTTAGGCATTCAGTTTTCACAAATAAAATGTGGTCATGATGAGTACAACTGATGACCAGATTTATTTTACCCACTGCAATACTATACAGATAACACAGCATGCAGTCAAAATCCCTCAGAATATTTAGCTTTTATTAAAGCCTCGTCATTACATTTGATGATCATTTGTATTTCTTCTTAACTGTGAATCCATTTATTGGCGTTAGAGCACTATATGCTGTTAGGCCAACACGTATCTCAAAGTGCCTAAAAATACATTAATTGTTGTCTAATAGACAAGAATATGAAGCTCAGGGGAAATTCATTCAGCTTGATTACATGTGCTTGTGAATCTTGATTGGAAATATTTGCATAACTGGCAAAATCATATCTGGGTTGCTAGGCAACCTGGCTTGTCTGACAAGCACTTTCATAGTATGTTCATGATTTAATCTGTTTTGAGAAAAAAAAATCAGCTTTGTTTTTGTTGGCTTGTGTACATGTGTGTGCTCTGGTATTATGGCATAAGCATTCAGTTAATTTGATTTACTTGTGTTTTTATGGATATTTGGCTATATGGATCACCTGCGGGCCTTTGAAGCATGTCACTATAGTGCAGCATATACAAAATTATCTACATCTTCTTGTGAAGGACTTGTTCTCTCAGTGATGCCATGCCAGATGAGGTGCAGTGCTCACCTTAATCTTCATCATCTATTGATGCCCACTAAGCAGAAACCACAGCTGTCAGAGCTTCTGCCTTAGATGTGTCTGTGCTTGTGTGCACATAAATACATAGAAGATATGGAAATGAGCCATCAGAAGATCATTTTCATCATGGAAACAAGAGATAAAGGTGGGGGTGGGTTTTTTTTTTTGTCCCCTTGCTCTTCTATCTCCCTTTATTCCCCTTCTGGTCGGGTCCTCCATATTACTTTAGAAAAAACAGCCATTTTCATGATCAAAGGCTTTGCACTCAGTTTTGGAATGTGGTTTCACAGCTATATCAGGCTTCCTCTGATGCACTTATGTGCTGTACTTGCAGCTACACTGTTTACTGGAGGTAGCACATGACTCTCATGATGCAGCTGAAATGCTTTAAACCATTGATCTCTTGTTTGTGTTTAAAGTTCTGAAACTCCACCCATAAAAAAAATCGAATTTAAAAATTAGCGAAGCTGTTTTTAGTTGGCTATTATTAGATCGCTCCCTGGAAAGTCCATTCTGACCCTTGGTCCGCAGCATCTGCGTTTTTACCACAGACCTAAACTTACACAGAGAGCAAAAATCAGCTTCAATGTTAAACTGAAACAACTTTGTTTTTCACTGGTGAGGAGAGCTGGGGCTCTGGCAAATATTCAGAGAGCATTCAGTAGTGTTCAGTGTCCCTGTCCAAGCTTGAAGGCTGCATCAGGTCAGGAGCATGCATAGCCATTTTTTTTTTCAACATTCACAGGCTTTTTCACCCTGAACTGATCTCAGAGTCATACTGTCAATGCAGATTTCTAATGCAGTGTCTCTGGATAGAGAGAATTTAGTTTAAAAATGAACTGTGCAGGATTGTTACATACAGTAACTTAACTCTTTGTCTACAGAGACACTAAGATAAGATTACTGTAGCGGCTGTACCTCAGACCTGATTGGGTCATTTACCAGTTTGAAGGTAGGTGGATTGATTCCTGACTCCACCACTTTGCATGCCAAAGTATCCTTGGGCAAGACACCGAACCCCAGTGCTTCATCGGCGTGTATGCAGTTAGGCATAGATAAAAGGGCTGTATGAATGTGTGTGTAATAGTGTGAATGAGACTTGAAAGAAAGCACTTTGAGTGTTCAACTGAGTAGAAAGATGCAATATAAGCACAAGTCCATTTAACATTTACAACAATATATAAGAATCTTTTCTTGATATGCAGTCAAGGAGATTTTCTAGAGCTTAATTCAGAAAAAAAATTAACAACAAAAGCCAGATAACAATCATCTATACAAACCAGAACCCAAAGAATGAACACTGAATGAACAATTGAGGCAGCTGAACCTAGAGAAGGCCTGAGACAAACACAAATAGCAACACAACAGGAAGTAGGGATATGGGGAGCTGATCACAATAGAAGCATAATATTAGAGTGACGTATTGTGTTAAACAGGGAGAATTTGCACAAGATTTGCACCAGGTGAATAGATTAAGTACATGCATGGTAGTTGGTTTAAGTTGTAGTGATGTTTCTGGTGTTGAATGGTCCTATTCAAAGTTTAAGACCCTTTGGGGGGGGGGGGCCCCC
>VVHJ01063690.1:54988-69934 GCA_015107715.1 Tylochromis polylepis
TGGCCTTTTATTGTGGGCAGTATAAGGTACACCGGTGCACTACTCATGCTGTCAGATCAGCATCTTGATGTGGCACACCGGTGAGGTGGGATGGATTATCTTAGCAAAGCAGAAGTGCTCACTATCACACATTTAGACTGATTTGTGAACAATGTTTGAGAGAAATGGTAATATTGTGTATCTGGAATGAATTTTAGATCTTTAAGTCCATCTCATGGAAAATCGGAGCAGAAACAAAAGTGTTGCATTTATATTTTTGTTGAGTATATAAACCTAGCACAAAAAGCATCGAGAATTGTGTTTAGTTGATTACGTCTTTGTTGTAACAGTGCTTCTTGGCAATAAATCGTACACTGCTGGAAAGCCTGTTTTTATTCCCCACATTTACACATTTAATCAGCCTTCCCACCACCAGGCTTTCCACCACCCACAATTTTAGAGCTTACACTGAGCATTGCTTTTGTCGATTAATAATCCCATTAAAGCCATAAAAAAAATAATAACTTGACAACTTGATTAATAAATTAAAATTTAAGATGAATATTTTTATTTGGTTACTTTAGACTAAAAACTATTACCAGTATGAAGATTTTTCTCCTGATACAAAAATCACTTTTTAAGGCAAAAGCAAAATGCTGAAAAAAAATTTAAAAAAGCAGTTTAAACTTTATTTGTACTTTCTTCCATCTACTTTGGAAAAATTTGTTCACTTTTGTGCCTGACGTAGAGAGATGCCAGTCTTGTCTTTGATCTTGAACAGCGATTACAGACTGTATAAGTAGATGGGATAAATTTCCTCGTGGTTAAATACCAGACTAAATGGGATTAGGTCTCACTTTCCTATGAGCCCTTCTGAGCCTAACTACAAAGCTGACATGCTCGTTGTGAACACAGTATTGCCTGAGTATTAGATAACAGGACTTCCCTTTGCTCACAGTTCACAGTGCCACTATATGTTCATGTCAAACCATTTCAAATGTGATTGAGACATTTTCAAAGGGCTTAGCTGGGCGGTAGATGGATTTGCATAAAAGTGTGCTTAAATTCATTTTTGAAACCAGAACAATGACTTCATATGTTTTATTAAATAAATGACAGCAGTTACCAGATGTTTCTGATGTCCCTACAGGCAAATCAGCCACAGTCTGTGTGACGAGTGACTGGCTGAGCCTTCACTCTGACTTTGGAAGTAGTGTATTGCTACAGTTTGAGAGTCGGTATTTTATAAATTGCGGCTTTTAATTCAAGGAAATACAATGGCTCGTGCATTTAGTGACCGGTCGTGTGACTTTTGTGTTGTTGTTTAATTTAGTGTTTTTGTTTGCATGTCGTTAAATAACCTAGCAAACTCATCCATTTAGATTTATGTGAATGAGACCAAAAAATTTCTGCGTGATTAGCAGAGTTCTCTAAAGTTACAGTGTGTAAAATCTCACCACTGCATGTCATTAGATTTCAAATTGGAAGTCAGTTGAATCCTGTTTTTTCTACTCCTCCAAATTAAAATGCATAACCCTAGCTACGGTAACCTCTGTAGGACAAACAACTATGACCGCCATTTATCTGTATTGAGTGTAGGCTTTCATTCTGCTGTTCACCTCAGCTTTCAATATGTGTCCATGTTTGTTTACACTGGAGGAAGCTGTGAAACTTTGTGAAAAGAGTCTGATACAAATTGGTGAGTCATTGAATCTCACTTCTGTAAGTGATATGGGGTTGAGTTGTTGAGGATATTTTGAACTTTTCTGTTGGTAAGCACTGCTGTTAGCTTCTGTTAGCTGCGGATAGTTGCTGTTAGCTACTGTTAATCAGCGTTAGTAAAACCTTTGAAGTGAATCTAACATTGTTGGACACTTGTGTCACAACCTGGCTCATGAGTTGTGACAGAAAATGGGAAAGGACACAAGAGAATGATTTACAAATATTTATTTTAAAGAAAATAACAAAAAACTAATAACAGTCTGGTGTATGAAGTCAGTGAAATCAGTCACGTCCATGGGTTAATGGGTGAAAATGTTGAATGTAAATGTTAAGTGTTAAATTAAGCAAACCAAATGCAAACAAATCTGACCCTGGACTACAAGAATGGCAGCGATGGGGGAAAGATAAGCCCATTCCCACTCTGGTGCACAACACCCAGGCCTTTATATAGGGAGGAAGTTCCAGCTCAGGTGTTCTCAATCGCTTTGACCGCTGCACTGCAACCTGCAACAGTTCAAACAATGAGGAACCCAGCAGGGCCGTCACATTTGGAAAATAGACTCTCATGTGATGTGAGAATCATAAAATGCTAGATGAAAAAACGTTAGCTGGAACGGCGATGTCCATTTCAGCCACCGTGTTCATGGTGGGACAATATACGGCCCACTTTGTGTTTTTAATGGATTAATTCTAAATTTAAAAGTTTAGAAAAAACATGACTTTGTTTGAGGAGTTTATGTATTTTATTAAATAACAAAAAGAAATGACTGACTGCATCTTTAATGCTTGTGTAAATCAAAATTGAATTCCAAAAGGTGCATTCAAACTGAGCCAAAATCATTATGAAGAAGCTAAAGTGCTTGTTAATATGTGAAAAGACCTCATTGTTCTCTTTCTGTTTCACTTATCCACCGCCCCTGTCTTTGTCCCATACATTTTCCCTAGCTTCTGTTAAGGGTCATCAAAGCTGGCTGCTTTTTGGTATTTTTCGCTGACTCTGTCTGGGCACGGTTGGGTGTCTTTCAATTTAGTTCCTTCTGATAACTCAGCCTCTCCCAATAGATAAATATTAAATTAGAACAAATGACTCTCACTTTCTCAGCGAGCAATTGTGTCCTCTTCCCCTGGGTCTTTTAGCGTCAGTCAAACAAGCACGGCTGCTATCTGTAATTGGGAACGAAAAACTCAAAACACACGCCAGCACATTCGAACTGCTAAACGAATGCCCGTTGCATTATCGATAGTTAACAGCTGCGTCCCTTGGATAAGTGGACATTATTCACGTCACTTGTATGTATTCACAGGGAGGTGGTGAGGTGAGGAGGGGCGATCGAAAATTGCTAAATGCATCACATGTGCTTCATTAAAGCTGCTTTTATGAATATTCTTTAAAAATGTGAAGGACAGGATTTCAGATGTAGGCTTTTTAAAATAAAAGCCCGAGGTTTCTTTGCTGGAATGCTCTTGCTTTTACATGATAAGTGCCTCATACATATACACTGAAATAATCTTCTTGCAGGTCCTTTTTATGTTTGTTTTTAGCACAGATTCTAGGTTCCAGAGACTGTTGTAATCCTGTAAGCCTGTTTGAGTGTGTAACATTATTAGTAGGACATGATTTGGATGGCAAAAGACAAGTTAGTTTGATTGGGTGTCGCTCCCGGGGGAACACTTTTGGATGAAGGTAATATTGTGTAGCATCTGACGATCTGGCATGAGTTATTAGATCTTTTGTGTGATGGGGACGCGTCACCATGCTGAAAGCTCCTGCAGATGGCTCATATCTGTCTGTGCCACAACAGCAGCAGTAGCAGTAGCAGCAGCAGCAAGACCTTCGCTCCGAGCAGTGAGAGCAATATCCTGAAGCAAGCATACAATTTACTATATCACAGTTGCTAGATCAATCTATGTAATATTGGTATCTGCCTGCTGGCCTGTATATCTGTTTGGCAAGCTATTGGACTATTTATTTGTTTTCCTGGATTTTTATCATTGCAACTTCCTATCTTATAAGCATGGAATGCAGTCACTATATATAACCATGCACTGCTGTTGTAGTAATCATGCTGAAGGTTAATTAAGGTTCATTAGTAGGGTTAATTGAGGTAACCCAAAACCCCTCCCAGTAGAATATAGTATGTATGCCTTTGTGTGTATGTTCAGTGTCCTAAAAGGCTTAATAGTTTGAGGACAGTGTTAATGGATATGACCATCATCCCACTGCTTGCAATTATATGAGAAAGAAACGACATAGAAAGAAATATGGATCTCAAAATATAAAATTGTTTGAAACAACATATATTATTCCCTTCATTAAAGTGAATGAAGTTGTCAGGTTAGCAACTGGGAACAGGAGGGAAATCAGACATGGTGAAAGTAATGAAGTCAATCACAGGGCAGGAATTATAATTCAAAGCAAGATACAAGAGACAACTAACTATCAAAGTAAAACAAGGACTGAACCTAGCCGAGTACAAAGACAAGGAAACTCACACTGAATATAATGCAGAGAAATACTGGGGAGGTAGGAATGATAATAACCTGAAGACAAGTGGTACCAATATCACAAAATTGTAAAGTATTACAAGAATAATGAACCCGTTGTGGGGACCCAAAATATACCAAATAAGGATCCAGCCTTCGAAACACGAGAATTAAAACTGCAAGTACTAAAATTCAGAAAAACAGAAACCCAGATATATGAGATATGTAAGGATACAAGCTCAAAAGCATGATCAATCCTAGGGCTCATGATAAAAGTACAGCTCTTTACACTCACAAGCTGAAAGGAAGACAAGGAGGGATGTCAGAGTTGAGGATTCTGCTCCTGCTTGGAAAAAAGAAGCTGTGGTAGCTGTGGCTCAAGTGCTAGAGTGTTTTGTCTACTAGTTAAAAGGTTGGTTGGATTGATCCCCGCCTCCTACAGTCCATGTGTTGAAGTATCCTTGGGCAAGAGACTGAACTCCGAGCTGCCCCCCAATGTATCTCTCTGTGTATAAAAATGATTAAGTATATATAAATGTGATCGATGAGTACGGTTGGGTGAATGAGACTTACAGTAGAAAGTGCTTTGAGTGCTTAAAATGAGTAGAAAGGTGCTATATAAGTACCAGTCCATTTACTATTTAGTAACAGTCACAGATTGGATTTAAACAATTTTGCTATTAAATCATACTTTATAAAGCAACCCTGTTTTGGACTGCTGCATCCATCGCATTGGAGACTGTACCAAAGTCTCCCTTAGAAAAGCTCAGAAAAGATCTCTCGTAGGAGTGTTAATCAGAAGTACTTTTGCCATTCTTCTTACTCTTTTTCAAGACTAGTATTTTTTGCCCTCACCTCAAATATTTACTGGGTAATTTTTGGTGTTACAAGAGAAAATAAAATGAGGACTGCACATAAAAATTTGCCTCAGGCAATATAGCTCAGGTTAACCATGGGTTATATTGTGTGTGTAAATCCCAAACATGGGATAAATAGTTTTGCATGTCGTATTGTAAAAACACTTAATAAAATAATAATAATAAAGTTCATAATAATAATAATAAAGTTCATATTATTATATTTAGTGTTATTGTATGGGCTGTTTTGTAATGCATGGATTGTGGATTATTATAGGCCGGTTGAAAGAGGGATCAATAAGTAACAGTATATCTATCAATATGTTGATATTACTGGTTTTTTTAGTCACATTCTAATTGCTTTTTAAAATGTGTGTTTTAAAGAAGGAATGAGAAATCCATAGAGAGCCTGACCCTGTGTACTAGATAAGGAAGTGGCGGTGGTGGGGGGTAATGCATGGCAGCACTGCAGAATTGGTGCTCATCCTTTAGCTGCAGTGTGACCTCTCAGTGTAGACACTGCCATTCATTATCAAATAAGGGTGAGCTGGGAGTCTCCATTGGGTTTGCATGTGGATATTAATGGCTCTTAGTAATTTACATTTCAATTCCAGACACTCTATGAGAAATTAGTCATACTCCAATCATGAACAGACGAATTGTTCAGGAAAATGATTGACATTTTTCAATTAGTACTCAAAGACAAATTTAATATGTTTAGTGCATTAATTAACTGGAGGAAATGGAAATGACCGGGGCTAAGGTAAAATTTGCATGATCTATTCAGGGTTCTGCTGGGGTCCATTACCCAGCTATGACGAGGAGAGCGATAGAATGGCCGGCCATGTTTGACTGATGTTGATTCAGTTTTGATGGAAAGGTCTGATAACTTCACTATCAGACTGAGCGCCGGCCAAATTAAAAAAAGGTCATAGTTTCTGCGTCTGAATTCCTCCATGTGTTTGCCGAGCAGTGGGTCTGTTTGAAAAGGTCAGATGATCACAGTATGTAAACAGCGGCGATATAATGGGAGAACCTGCTTCTCTTTTGATTACGTGCTCCTTACTGCTCAGCTACTTCAAGGATGAAATTGAAGCTCTTTGGCCTTTAATTAAATCAGTTTTAATCTACCTTTATAGATTTTATGACATGTTTTTATGGCTTTCTACAACGTCGTGATGCAAATGGAATTAATTCAAGATGGAAAATGATAGCGAGATAGATTAGATTTAAGAGAAAAAATAAATGAGAACGCATTAGATGATGACAAAGGAGATATCAAAATGTCCTCGGCCACAGCTTTGCTCCTGACGCAAACATTATTTACTATTTCTGCCTTTTCCTTGTGATTCACCATGAACTATGAGATTCTGCCTAAGCCCCTTAAATGATGTAGACAAATTTCCCAAGTTTTAACAGAGAAGGAGAAGAATGACACAGTAAGATGGTGTGCTCATAATAGGAGCTGCAATCATGAAATATTCATTATGTTTGTCGAGGGTGTGCTTTAAGTTCAGAATAAGAATAGCTGGAATTTTTCAGCAGCAGACCATTGATCCGGCCTGTATCATTAGTTGAATGACTCATCACAGAGGAATGTTGCTGAATATTGATCATTCACTTGACTGAATCCTGCAGAGCACACTTCCTCGATTATTTCCTCACCCTGTTTGGCGAAACTGAAAAAAGGGTGAATGCGTCACACACGTTATTTCTTCTTTCTTATTCAAGTTTATATCCAGCTGTCAAAAAAGGACGTCTGAAACGCGTCTTTGTTCCACTGTTTCTTTGCTGCCTCTGACTGAGTTTATCGAACCTCTGTGTTTAGCTGTAGACACACTTTATTTGACACAAAGGCAGGATTTCAGTACTTTTCCTTTTTAGTCTCTTTGTCTTCCACCCCCCTGAATAATTACACTTTATCTATCTTTGATTTTCTTCTGTCCTCATTGGGATGCTCCCACGAGTCACCTCCTATCTGGCTGCTTTTGATACGAGTAGTAAATAACAGTGAGCAAGGCCATAAATCATGGTAATTCCTCCTCCAGACCGCTCGTCCAGATGGATCACTTGTGTGCCTTTGAGGTCCACCTGTGAGTCTTGTATCACTGGTGTAATTTAAGTAGAATTGTGGGAGTTATGCAGAGTAGCTGCCGTGTTTATCACAGTTATTTGACAATAGAGGTCAAATTAAGTCAACTGAAACTTTTGCTCTTAAAAAATAATGATTAGGAGTAGGTTTGTGCTCAATTGGCAATTGAGGATGGTCAGAGTGATCATATGCAAGACGATGTTTACCTTGTTTTTCCAATAATGCAGTCAATTAATAGTGTCAGTGTTATAGATCACATTAAATTGAATCTGTCCTGCTACAGTAGCGTACATCCAGTGTATAACCAGCATTTGCAAGACCAGCGTGTCTAGGTGCTTGCGGCCACACGCAAGTTCATCTTTGCACCTTTGCACTTTTCTAAGTGAACATGCATGTGGGGTGTGGCCACAGTAGCCATTATCACCACAGAAACATAAGGAGTATCTTTCTAACTTTCAATAAGCTTCAATATAACTGGATATAAACAGATTCTAGTTTATGTTTTGGTTGATTGCTGAAAGAGTCTGCTGTGCTCAGCGAGGGCACGCTATAGAGCGGAAGACAGGCAAGTGAGCCATTTTCATGTATAATTTTCACACACAGAAGGAAAGAGCAGTAGAAGCATAGGGATGTTACGACTTAATACTTTTTTATCTGTTCAGCTGATATCGAGCCACTTTTGCGCACTAACTATTGTAGCCTAAATCCTTTATTGTTGTATGTGAACAAGGCTCTCCCGCTGGTATAATCTACATTCGTTCCCTTCATGCTCAAAGTGAGAAATAAACTCCCTGATGCGTGTGTCTTTTTCACCAGTGGTGTTGGGAGAGTGCCATTATGTTTGTCTTTTTTTGTTTGTTTGTTTGGGATACACAATATGTATTATGGAATGTGGCTAGTGCTGCTTTAATGGGTGCAAGTACAGGATGACTGGACTAAGGAGCCGATCGCCCAACACGATACATGGAGTATAGTTAAGTAGTCAAGTTTATCTATTGGTAGTGCTAGGGAAACACATACACCCACACACATATAGAGTCTAGTTTTTTATTTTATTTTTTTCCTGGGGTACCAGTTGGAGGGGGACTTCACAGGAAGCTGACTGTGAGCTGCTCACCCACTTTTAAAATCATATTTATGTACACCGGCAGCAAACTAATCCCACCAAGCAGAACTTTGGATTGGTACTGTAGCAGATGCGAGACATCATTAAACACTGATTCTTCATGTCTCTATTGGCAAAACAGAGATTAGTCTCTGCAAGACTTTACTTTTTAAAAATCGTGCTTTTAAGCTCATACTTCACCGCTCCATTAATGCAGCTGCTTTCTTCACTTTATTTCCAAACCCATTTCTCGTCCCAGTGTGCCGCTCTGACAGCCTGGGGTCAAGCATATATGACCTTTTATCCTGCACCGTGTAGACAGGAGGACGTATTTTCAAATGTGAAGAGGATACATATGCGAGTGAACCTTCACAGGCAGAGGTGTCATCAGCAAAACATATCTATTAATTTGTTTATCACCATATGCTCAATACGGGATTTCATGTTCAGGCCAGGATTTCATATCTGGTACAGATATTTGAATCTGCACTGTCTTTATCTTAAGTTATCTGGAGTTGGAGATGTGAGTAATATGTATCCAAGACACACAGTGGGTCTCCTGGGTGAGTTCCTACTCGCCTAGGTGCATTTACTGTCAATAAAAGAAAATATTGTACGAACAGAATCTTTTATTTAAACTTAAATTGTCCCTAACATGTTTTTACATTCTGTTTTTGTTAGTTCTGTCTAGCCTGCATATGTGGGGTTTTTGTTTGGATTTTCCAGCCAGCCTACTAGTGAGAACAAAACACATTTACTGGACAATTGCCATTTAGAAATTCATTATGTGGTTGGCTACCATATAACGCAGCTATCCGTTCAGGATCTCAGGGGTGAGCATACAAAATTATTCTAAACTTGTGTCCTCTAAAAGACAAAAAAATAACCTGTGTTCTTTACAGTTTGATTCTTTAATTGATAATCAAATATTCACTGCCTGTTTACAGTCCCTCCCAAGTTTCTGTTAAACCTATGACCAAACAGATGGGAAGATGGGATGAGTCATTCCAAGGATTAGTGATAGCACTGATATTTTATTCAGAGACACTTACCTCTCACATACAGAAACATAAACAATGCATTCTAAGTGTCAGATACTGCCAGTCATTCGGTCAGTGAAGCTGGCATTGCAGGGGTACTCTGAGGTCTTCAGCATCAGTATAACAGCCAGAACAATATTGAAGGGAGCTGTGCAATGCTATAGAACCTTTTTAGGGGTGGCAGTGGGGTTTAACTTGTTAACAAGTTTGTTTCTCTATACTAGTTTAATATTGCTGGCAAAAGTTTGCAAAGATCAGCCGATTTTGAAGCGAACATAATGTGTAAGACTATGATGATGGAAAAACTACAATTAATTCCTGTTTTTCTCTGTAATCCTAATGACAACGAGAGCCTATTTAATTCTGCAAATGAATAAACATCATTAGGCAATGATATGAATCGCATTCATCTACAAAATCAAGTTTGGAATGCGCCACTTGATTAACTCATTGGCGCTGAGCTGAGCATGTAGGAATTTTGTAGGCGAAATAAACAGTTAACTATCATCATTTTGTTGTTTTCAGGTAAAATTTAGCTTATGGTGTGTGTTTGCATGGTGCAGCAATAATGCATTTTGAAGAAATGTTACTGACTCTGGTTCTAAAATTTGGGAGAATGAGCAGTAGGTCAGCCTTGCACCTCAAAAATAACCTAAAGAACTCCATCCATCCATCTCCTTTTCTCCAGCTATCTCCTTCAGCTTTTCTGGGAAAATATGACATATAATACAAACTATGTTTTTTAATATGCATTAAATTTGAGCAGCATATTGCAATCGTAGATGCTGATTTACTATAATAAATCTTATAGACTTACGTTTATAGCTGTATAAATGTGACTTGAACTGGCATGACATGATCAGCTTACATTAGATGCTGGAAGTGTGACAACAAACAGTCTAATGCAACTAAGCAGCAGTGTGAGAGAGTGAGGCATCTTACCCCATAAACAATGTGCACGCAGCAGCTTACAGTGCTGCCTACACAGAAGCAAGATCAGCTGAGCAGAAGCAGCAGCTTTGGTGCTCTGTGTGTTTATGAGCTGTAGGTCACCTTTGATTTGAAAGTGCTCAGAGCACAGTACACTGTCACTGCAGCATAAAATGGAGCTGGGTCATCAGCAGTGTTTAGTATAACTTGAATAATTTGAAGGCACGTGCCCCCTTCCCTACTATTTTGTGGATCACTGGCTCATCATACACTGGATACTGCAGTTCAGAAATACAGCCTTTGACCAGTCTGCTTTCTCTACAAAGCAGTGTGGAAGTGGGATTATACAGACACAAACACAATGCTTTGTTGTGTTTAAAAACAGCCTCAGAGTTTGAATGAAGTCAGTGTAAAAGTGATGATTGCTTGATGCTGTATTTTTCAGTTTGTTTATACTAGACACTAGCGCTCGGCCAATTCTGTTTCACTTTATTTTGTACTGTTCCTTACAAAATAAAAACAATCTATTGATAAAAATAGCCATGATGAAAACTGATCATGGCTTCAAATTGGGGGAAAATTACAATAAATGGTACTTTATGTGCCATAAACTACCATTTACTTATCATCTTTTTTAACTTGGGTTAGAAATCTTAAAGGTCAAAACTGCAGAAAGACTGAGGACGTAGTGTCTTTCTGCAGGAAACAGTGTCCAGGCTTTTTGATGGGTGTTTTACATGTCATTGGAGCTAGCTGAGTCATTCCCAGCTACTCCATCCACCTGTGTTAGTTGTCCTATGTGCAGTTATAGCAAATGACCAGACTATAAAAACTTAGAGGAACGAGTAGTCGTTTGTCCTCTGTGCTAAGTAGGTTATGCTGTTTCATGTAAGTGCACAGATTAATGGACTAATGGTAATATATGGGGTGCTGAAATCGCAGATGTTGCAAAGCAATATCTAATATCTTTGGCCCACCTTCTGGTTTAAACCCAGACTCTGCTGGAGGAAGTTAAATGATGAACTATTTATATTCCTCTCCCATACAGATAATACGCCGATCAAATTACAGCGCAGTTAATCTGTCGTGCCAAATTTCCAAGGACAAAGCAAATGTAGAGGGCTCTGACGCCTCAAAAAACTAAAATGATTTTCTATTGGTGTTTTTTTTTCTTGGTCATTACAAATCTGCTAGATTAAGTACACAAATCAAAACAAACACTAACAGCATATAAATTAGATTAGATTCTTCAGAAGTTAAAAGTATTATTTTCTTGTTTCATTTATATATCTATAAAACTCCGAACGCCAATCAAGTTTTTTGCTAGTATAAAATCTCTTTGAATATTTGTGTTATTTATTTATTTGCCCTCAATCTTGGTGAAGCGTGGAAAAGCTTGACATCCATGTGCTGTGCCTTTGAGGGAAAATGGTCTTGAAAGGATGCATCAAGCCAGCCGTCATCATCAACCGCCGACCCCCCCCACTCCACAGAGCACCTGAACAGTGCTTCCCTCAGTCCTCGTCACAGAGACGACAGCTGCTGCATACTAAACAGAAGAAACAAGAGCTGCCCCTCAGCCTGAAACGCGCAATTATTCTCCGTCGCGCACACAGAGGCGGACCTACATGTTGACACATAAACAGGTACAATTAACTACTGAACGCTCATCCAGGCATTTTAGTTCAGAGATCGTTAACGGCATCACACGTGGTGCCACGCGCTCCCTTTCAGCAAGACAAATTGACCATCTGTGAGCTCAAGTCAACAGCCACTGACGTTGCTCAGGAGTAATTTTACTGGCTGTCACGAAATGCATTTTGAATGTATGTTTTTTTTCTGTTGATTTTTTTTTTCTGTCTGTGATGTGACAAAACCTAGAATTAAGCTAGAATTTGACTCTGTTTGGCTGCGGTATATGTTTCCCGTCCTTTGAACAACACAAAGCACATTAACACAAAGTAGTCATCACACACATCATACATCACACAAAAGAAAGAAAAGAATCTGAAACTTAGGCTCCAAAACATTTCTTAGATGTCACAAAAATGAGTAGTTAGTGTGTTATTACAAGCCAGTTAAGCCCTTGCCTTCCTTGCCTTCCTTTTGATCATTGAACATGATCAAAAGTGAGTCCCTGCCAGTCCAGGCTTATTATTCAATATTTCACTCAATTGTGCACCATTGCCATTTTCACCAGGTTCACCTTTGGAAGGTGTCTCATTAAGATTAAATGACCAGATTTGGCCAGTTTCATGATTGAATAAAAGGCAACGGAGATGAAGCTCAAAAAGACTTTTAAAATGCTTTTAAAAATAGCAAATAATAATAATTATAATAACATACTTCAGAACATATATTTGGTTTCAAGGGATTTTTAATTTGAAGGATTACGATGTCTGCTAGGGCACAAAATCTGCTTCAGTTATTCCTAACACAAACACAGCCTTCAGTAGATGGCAGTAAACTAAAAAGGGGATATATATCCTTTGTCAAAAACCCCTGCATGGCATCTTTGTTCTCTTCTTGTCTCACCTCAAAGGAACGTGTATCTTAATTCTCATCAAAGCCCATAGACCTGTTTGTGTCAGAGATTAGCCCCTGAGCTTATCCACAGAGCTGGCTTACTTATGGCTTGCCCCCCCCAAAAAAAATCTCTTTGCCTTTCCTATCTGGATGTGCCTCACACTGTCAGTGACCATGTGGAGGCAGGAAAATATGAACAGGAGCTTAGTGTGAATAGAACAAGAGATTACAGGAACTGGGAGAGTTGGGATGAAGATGCGAATTATTCCAGTAACACACTTCCTCACCTCAAACCTCTTGTCAGACAGAATGGGAAACTTATCTGTATGTGTCAACAAACTGTGTTTACCCGACTGTATTTGTGTATTTTATTTCTTAGCTGGCAGTACACGCGGTGCTGATGGTGGCAAGGACAGCGGAGGCATCGATATCCACTCAGCACCAGGAGCTTTGTTTGACATGAGTCGCCTGCCTGAGTGAGATGATTCTGGCTGCAGACTCTTTATTTTACTTATAACATTAAAGCAATATAGATTTTTCTTAGTTGCGAATTTGGCTGAGTGATCATATGCAGTGAGATGAAACAGTATTTGGACCTCGTGATTTTTTATTTTTTTTTGCGAACATTGATTTAATACAGATAAAACTGCTGTTGTGTTATTGTGATGAAAGGTGAGTCATGACCCTAGTTTCAGGTCCCTGCGCTCTGGACCTGGTTTTCTTTCAGGACTTCTCTGTTCTCACTCTGCTTCTGAGATGAACCAATTAGCATCATGCGTCACTTCTGGGCCGCTGTTATAGCCAGATGATGGCAAGTGCTTTGTGTTTGCCAAACATAGTGAGCGAGACATAGTTCATCACACTATAGAATTTTTTTTCCCTCATAAGTCTTTTAAATGCCATTTCGAGAAGTCCAAGGGTGATGCCAATGTGTGCCTGTCATATTGAGTGGTCTCTTCCTACCTGCTCTACCATATAGTCCTGATGGAGGTGACTTCATGATGGATTGTGACTGAAGCGACTTTGCTGGCAGTACTCCAATCCCTGCAACACATTTCTGAAGCTCAGAGCAAATTTTTATTTTTTGCTCGGCCAAATTACCAACTACAGAAAACGGGTTTACTTTTTAAACATTTGAAGCTTTTTGGAACACAGTAAATACTGGAAACAATGCTGTTAATGCCAGATTTATACAAATTCGTACAGTCACAAACTCTTCTTCTCTGCCTCTATATCCAACTTCGTATGGTCTATTTGTGGTAGAAATCTCTGTATTCCCTTTTCTAATATGTGTGACATTTTCCTTTATCAAGGCACGATTACCTAAAAACTCCCTAGGTGAATTCCATGAAGCAGCTGGAGAGGTGGAGTCTGGGAGTGGGATTGCTTTCTTCAAAATGCTGAAGAGCACTGGCTTTGGCGAGGATGCACCTGAGCGCCCCTCAAGTTATAATCCTAGTTTAATGCACTTACATGAATTAATTACGCTGAAGTTGCCATCTTCAAAACGATTCATCCTTTTCAAAAGTGAAGTCATTCATTCTCTCTTTTATACCTGCCTCATAATATACGATATATAAGGGAGCTCGTGATTAATGTTGATTGAATTAAGAGCCAATTAGTGACTTTTCCTTTACCTTCCTAATGGTCCCGTTCTGTATCATTTGGTTAGCTGTGGTCTATTTAATTTTTTTTCCTTTATAATTTGTTATTCATTAATTTCTCTTCAAATGCAAATTGTGTATAATTATCTTTTGAAACTGCTCCTGACTGGTGGAAGAGGGCCCTTGCTTAATTTCTGCTGCATTTACTTTTGTGTCATACCTGTTTTTCATCTCCTACACTCTAAAAACCACTCAAGGGAAAATAGGTTAACAAACCAGACGTCTTTCAGACACAGATGAATATTAGGATTCAGTTAGTTGTCCAGTATTCACCCGGTTTTTGCCTCTGTATGAAATTCATATATGGCTCTTAAGGTAACAAATGCTATGTTGATCAACCTGACCCTTACCTTTCTCTTTTTTGAAAGAAAGACAGGTTGATAAAGAAAGTCCAAAAAGTGAAACAGTGATCCACATCAAGCTAAAAGACTGCTGGTTAAAGGGTCGTCATTACTTTTGTATGTGTAAAAAAAAAAAGAAAAAAAAAAAAAAAAAAAAAAAAAAAAAATAATAATTTTTAAAAATTTTTTTTTAATTTTTTAAAATA
>VVHJ01063690.1:77712-98380 GCA_015107715.1 Tylochromis polylepis
ACATTTCCCCTAAGCCGGATGCCTCTCTTTAAGGGAAAGGACTAACTGCTTTGAGGATTTAACTTGGCTTTCTCATAAAACAAAAAAGGGAACAGGAGCAATCAGAACAGGAAAAAAAAGGAGGAATTTATTTGGGGACACCTTCCTTCCCAGGAAATGGTCAACTTGTCAGCATGACACCTTGTCTGGATTCCCCTGTCTTCCTCAGGCAAAAATCCTGAAAATGATGGATGACAACAAGCAGCTTGCCCAGCGCATCGATGGGGCCATTCAGTCAGCCAGCCAGGAGGTGACCAACCTGCGGTCAGAGCTGAGCGCCACCAGCCGCAGACTGGCCGAGCTGGGAGCAACGGACTCCTCTGCCAGTGTGCTTGAGACCCTGCAGCACAACCACAATGGTAAGAGAGCTGCGCTGAGAATGAAGTGACAGTATCTTCTTCTTCTTTTTCCCGAGAAGCTGTGAACATGTGGAGAAGGATGAGTGCACTCTCATTCAGCTGTGTGTGAGTGTAGTTTTGCAGTGTGTATCTTGAGTGTGTGGCTTATCATGGAGGACATCCAAGAATGAAAAAAGCCTCTGCTCATACCTCTGTTAATGGGAATAAGTGCGTTTCAGAGTCCGTGAGAGAGCGGATGAATTGAACAAAAGAAGGGTTTATGTTGACTTGTGTCCACTTTCAGTTCTCCCTTAAAATCCCCTCTCATGTTGAATAATTAACCCCCTTAACCTTTAAGAGGAGAGGGGGGCGGGGGGTAGTGCTGCACTTCAGTAAGGACAGAGTGGGTAAAGTTACAGCCTCTTTTTACTCTCAGGCACTCTGTGTGCTAGTTCAGTTGGTTCTCCCCTAACCGGGCAATGGATCTGCGTCTCTTGAGGAGGAAGGGAAAGGGGGCTGGTTTTAGGGTTGCCGTGGGTTACTGTTACTGAGAGCTGTTTGAATGGCTGCCTAGTGTGTAGAGAAAGCTGCCGTCTGTGTGTGTGTGTGTGCGTGTGTGTGTGTGTGTGTGTGTTGCAGCTGCTTTATTTGCCCTTTTCCAACTTTTATCTGCTCAGTTTGACATATAGATAGGAAACAGATGGGAGTTTTTGTTTCTGTGCACATGCATAAGCATGGCTGACTGCATAAGCATGTGTGGCTAAATGTGTGCCCATGGGCTGCCGTGTCCCTTTAACTTCTGGCACACACACATTCTCACACTCTTGCTCTTTCTGTAGCAGTCAGCTGGTACAGTGAGCAGTCTGATAGGATGTGTTCCATCCGGGCTTTGGCAGCACTCTACTATGGAACCACATCTCTCGTAGACACTTGTGAAATCAAGCTCAGTAATAGACCTGCTGTACTGCACTCGTAGATTAAAACACTGCTGGTGAACTCTCCCTTAGCAAAGACAGTGAGTCATTTGGTCCTCAGTTGACCTCTGTGGTGCTTTTTAATAGGGGAAAATTTGAACACAGGCTTTCGTATACAGCTGGTCAGGAACTGTTTGGTCACGTGTCAGCTTTGTTTTCAGTGGGCTGACACTGTAGCCTTGCTGTTTCTTTGTGAGTGTGTATATGCCTTGCATTATCCCTTTAACCCTGATGCATGCTCACATTCCTGCTGGTTTCCATAGCAGTGTGTGTACCAGTGTGAGAAACAACAAGCACTCTTCTGGGAGGCTTTGAGCACTGATGTCATTGTCCTTTGGTTGCTGCTTCTCAGCTCAGCAGAAATGATGACTGAGTGATGTGCATGAATCACATTCATGAACAGTCATCTGTGTGAATATTCTTTAAACGTCCTAAAGACTGCAGAAAAACACTATCGGTTGCTCATTCTTGCGATATTCCTGATGCTTCTGAAACGATACACCACGAGAAGCTGATTCCTATCTGTGGATCTCTCAGAAGATGTATTTTGTCAGACACAATTATCTGCAAATTCAGTGGTAAGTGGTTGTGAGTGCCCCCCATTTTCAACATCAAAAATGAAATGCACACATGTCCTTTTGATACTGAAGATTATGGTTGCCAGTTCCTGCTTTTGTTTGCCCTGTGCATCTTCCCACTGTCATTGTGTTGCTGTCCATAAGTCTATTCTTTTCTTTTTTTTTCACACCCTCCTCTTGCTGTCTGTTCTCTCAACCCCCTTTCTCTCCTTGTTGCTGTTCTTTACAGGCTCAGGGTGTATAATAGAAACGGCTAGGGATAGGAGGATTAGGTAATTTATCACCAGTGGCTGTGTTGGGAAGGGAGGTGTGTGGTAAGGGTCGCCGGTTCATTGCACAGCCGGCAGAGTGGGAGTCCTGAGGGAAGCTGTGTTGGGGGTGCTATCTGGCACTTCAGATCCAGCAGCACTAACCTTGCTAGCAGGCTAGCTTACCTTAATTGCATTCCTGCTGCCTGGGGGGTTTACATTTGCATGTTTCATTCTTCCCAGCAAGTGCAAAGTTATGAGGAATTGGATGTACTTGATCATCTTCTTGTAGTTTTCCTCAGAGAATTACAAGCTCACAACTGTTTAGAAAACACAAAAGTACACAAAAAACCACAAGATTTAACCTCACTGTCTTACTCAAATTATCTTACCTAACACGTTATCTGTCCTCTGAGCTCACACTTATCCTCCACATGGTCCCTGACAGCACCGCATTTAACTCTGAAGGATGTTAAGCATCCGTGAAACTGACCCCAAAGCTTCTCCCTGTGTGTGGCACAAGTTGGCATCATTGTCATTTCCTCTTTGTGTATGGGAGAAAATATCACTATGGAAAGTTGCAGGGTGAGCGAAAAGCCCATTCATATTGTGCTCTTATTGCCCTATGACTGTATGTTGACCTTTAGATAGACATATTTTGAGATGTCTTTTATTTTACTTTTTTCATAGCCGTCAAGAGACTTTTTATTTTCCACACACACTTTCATAAAGGTGCATACATGTAGAAAAATCCATTCTATCTTCTTACTCTAGTCTCTGTGCTGTACGTATAACCGCACACTGGATCCGTTGGGGTTACTTTGATTATATGTGGCACAATTAGCACAGGTAAAGTAATTACTCAAAGTGCTGGCACATTAAACTGGTTCTTATTCTTATTTACTTTCACTAGCAGAGCCTTTCATTCTTGGTAGGATGTCACCAAGATCCCCAGAGTTTACTGACAGTTGCTGACACTAATAAAAGCACATTGTGGATCAAACATTGGATATTTTCCGTCACTAATTATATTCCAACCATCTCTTGTGAGCACTGACGATGTTTGGTGATGGAATCCAAAGGTCAGTCATATCGTACTTAATGAGTCATACAATTGGGGTATTTGAGGTAGAGAGGGGGTATTTTAGCCAAATATTCATGAGCTTTTTTGCCAAGACACAGAAGTCGTGCTTTTCTGTCTAAAGCTCATCAAAAACTTTTACATGATGCCGTGGCGTAATCATTTCAGTTAATCACAGATTTTATCCACTCGGTAATTAAAAACACCCCAAAATGTTTATCATTCAGGAAGGGTTATCCAGGATATCAGGAATGAGTAGAGCCTATTATATCATTTAGCATGGAGGATTTGCCGTCTCTGTACATCATGAACGCACAGACAAACTCTGCATGTTAAAAAGCTACTGAGACTGCTCGTGTTCTTTAATTCTGTTCATGAAAAAGACTCCTTGGCCACTGACATTAAACAGAATTAAGAATATCGAGAAGCTATTTGCTTAAAAAGTGGTTACTCCTTTGGAGATGGAAGAGAAGAGCGACCTTGATGTAACAAGCCTACTCATTCATTTAAAGCTATTAGCTAGTACTCAAATTGGAATGAAATAGGTGTCGGTGCTTCAGAACAGCAACTGCACAGGTATTGGTTTAACTTGTGTTTAACCTTACAATAATTACACCTTAAAGCAAGCTGGGTGATATCTGCGCTCTCAAGCTGATGTGTTCTCGTGACACCGCCTGCATTCATCAGTACAACATTGTGAGCGGCTGAGCGTTTCTGTACCAGCATTATGGAAGGACCAGTTGGCATCTTACTAATCTCACTGAGAGTAACAGCCAGTTCAGAAACTGCTTCCTATGTTTTACTTGCTGTGAAACAAAAATGTATACCACTTCTGTTCTAACACTGATTTCCCTGGTATCATCTCTCAGGCTTACTAAGGTAACATGGCATTTCAGCGAAATTACTTTGGTCTGTGATTGCAATTTTTACACGTGAGTGCAGATCTCTTTCTGCTCAGTGGGGATCCCGTCATTCTGTGTGCAGCGTTACCAATCAGTTGTCAGTATTGGAGAGACACTACTTCCACACTAAATGCTTCATTACCATCAAGAAAAGCAGCTTGGACATTTGTATTCGTCTGGTGTACAGCGAATGCATGTTCTTAAGCTAACACACGTGATGTGCCCTCATGTTTCCTGGCTTGCATATATACTGAATATACAGCACCCTGTATACAGAACAGACAGAAAATGTCATCTGTTTCACAACTAGTTACTTTAACATACGTCCCATGTGCTTAGTGCACTTATTTTAGATCAGTACCCCCAGAAATGCATCAAATATGTTCTAGTGATTTTCTTTTTAACTTTTTAGTAAAATTGAAGGACATATCAAAAATGAAGAATTGGAAGCAAAGCTGAAGGTTGCATTGAATGTTTGGTCACTGCCATTGCTGTATCAAGCCCCAGTGCAGAGACCCTTTCCACCGTTGTCTTATTTTGTTGTTAAGTTGAGATACTGTCAAAATCTCTGCAGAGTCAATCAAGTGTAAAATGTCCTCACATAGATTACAGGTTTTTCCATGAATTTGATTTCCTGCTGTCTTTTGTCTTCTCAGGCAGTGTCTGGGAAGAGTTGACATTTTGCAACATGCCATTACCTTTGTACCCTTTCACACTCACTTTTATTGATTTGATGAAGAGCTATTGGTGTGAAGCTGCTGTCACTCAAATGAGCATTTGGTGTAGGGTGCCTGCTCGGAGACTGAAAAACAAAGAAACAAAATAAGCTATAGGAAAGTTATAGCATGGTAATACATGGGGGTTAAAGTGGTGTTTGTCAGGTGGGGGAACCCTAAGATTGGGCGTAGCTGTGCAGCGTGAGAAAATCACTTAGAAATAAGTGAGTCAAATAATAATGTGTGGCTTTTTCTTTGAGTACAGACTGTGATCAGCTGACCTGTGGTGCTTAACCCATTTCCACTGCTCTTTATGGATTTAGCCAAATAAATTCAACAGATGTTATGCAAGCTATATGGCTGATTTCCAACCTATCGATGTTATTAAGGTAGTATAAAATGTAGAATTCAGAGAATTAATCCACTCAGCGTCATCACCTTAAATTTAAATTGATGTCTGCTATCCTTGCTCTAACCCAGTGGTTCCCAAAGTGGGGGGCACAGCCATTGCAGGGGGGCATGGTATGAATAAAAAATAAAGACTGCTTGGACACTGCTAGCATAATGGACAGGTTTTTGATGAGGCTCCCACACAAACGCAAAGCAGAACATGAAGCTTCGCCAAATATGCTTCCAAACCAACTTCCTTCCAAGCCAAAGACTAGAAAATATGATGAAGCATATCTTGCCTTTGGCTTCACCTGCACAACGGTGGTGCCAAGGTAGGTATCCCCGACAGAATTTGTTTCCCCTGCATCGGGAGCACGCGCTGGGCTGTCCAAATCACGGACAAACAATATCCTACAGTTGTTTATGTTTTTAAACCCATTTTGCACAGAGGGGCATTTTTTGAAAAATGTATTGATAGCAATGTTGAATGTTCTTACACTGTAAATAAATAAATAAATAAAATAACTACACGTAAAATAATTACACCATAAAGATGGTTTGTTTTTCTGTTATTTAAAAGAGGTAGTAGTTTATTTTATTGCTACCTGTAATTTAGTGCAGTTTACTTTTGTTTAATTGTTTACAAAAGGTTTGAGGTGTGAAATAAACTGCAATGGAGTTTGAAAATAAAGTATGGGTGTGTGCGGTTGGAGGATGTGTTTGTGCGGGGAGCTGAAGATTTTCTTGTAAAAACAATTGAGGCCTAACAAAAAAAGTTTGGGAACCACTGCTCTAACCGAGTAACAGTACCCTAGATGTAACCAGTCCAATACAGTGGACAACTGTAAACGCTGTAAACTCATGCAACCTCAGAATAACACAAAATTAGTGTTCTTAATTTTGTTTTGCAAGACATTTCACAAAAAATACTATATGTATATGCACACAAAGAATAAACTAAAAAAATGTGCATTAACCTTGCTATCAGATTTAATTACTCGTTAACTGAAGGTAATGTTAACGCCATTTCGGGTTGTTCCAGCCCACTTTAACCCTCCAGTTTAATACAGTCATAAAATACTGCGATAAGTTGCCTCAAACTGTGAAAATGGCACCAAATCTCATTAGTGTTTTTTTTTTTTTGTGTGTCGATGGAGATGGCTTTTGAATCCCTCTATGTCTACGGCAATGAGAAACTTAATGACTTGTGTGAGGAAAAATGATAGTCCTCCTCAGGTTTCATGTTTATGGCACGTTTTATAGTCATTTATTTGACAAAGTTACCCAACAGATGGTTACTCATCAGAGCATTTCTCAAAAGTGCCACAAAAATTGGATCCGTCACAGTTGCCTTTGGCATTTAGCTCCTCTTGTGGCATCAAATGCAGTAACTTTCATGATGAATCCCACGTTTATAAAGAATCTCTACCAAATAAAGGTTTTATTTCAAATCAAATGACCCAGGCTTATTC
Organism: Tylochromis polylepis; assembly: GCA_015107715.1. Taxonomy (NCBI): domain Eukaryota; kingdom Metazoa; phylum Chordata; class Actinopteri; order Cichliformes; family Cichlidae; genus Tylochromis; species Tylochromis polylepis. Next base: position 84,451 of record VVHJ01063690.1, read on the forward strand.
CATGATAAGACTGAAACATGAACATGTGTTTGAAGGTACTTTCGTGAAAAGGATGTTAAAGATAAGTGATGTTAGTCTGTAGCCATATGCTTAGAGGTCATTCATTAACATACGAGTGTAGTCATCAAGCAGTCGTTTTAGCAGAGAAGTTGTTAGGCTTGACCCCTGGGACTGAACCGGAAAGGGGGGTGGGATTGAGGACTTGGCTTGGTCTAAAAACAGAAAAAACAAAATCACATTTTGAGCATACACTAATATTTGTCCTGGGCAAACCTTTGGTCCCAGTATAATAGTAGCCTACGTTATCATGTAGCATGCCCTGAACATTTTTACAGACCAAGCACAACCCATATGGCATTCCCTGATGCCAGCAACCTTCCCCAGCAGGATAGTGTGCCCCAACACATTGGAAAAACTGAGGCATCAACCCAAAGAGCGCAACACCCCAGATCCCAAACTGACTGAAGCTGAGACGAGCCTGATCTGCACAGACCCCAGCCCACAAATCACAGGACCCATATGATCTGGCAGCATGAGGGAGATCTATATAATATTAGGCAGGATGCAATGATGTGTTTGAAACAGTGGGTGTGATGTGCTGTTGTTACGTCAAGTTTCATCTCGCCGTATACTGGGTGTGTATTGTCAGCACTTCCACATATAGATACACAGACTCAGACACAGGTCTCTTTGACCTTTTCCAGATAGTCATGAGCTACCAACAGACCTCGAGACACTAGCAGTGATTCATTCTGACACTAAAAAAACTTTTACTAATTAAACCCACATCCCGAGACTAAAGTATCCTCTGCCACTATTTACTCTTCGCCTGAACAGACAGTCCATTGCCCTTCGCTTCATTGTGGTAGGTCAGGTCTACAATATATATTTGATGTTTTAGGTTGGTCATATTGTAGTATGCATTAATGAGTTGGAGCAGCTCTCTGGTATGTAAATTTATGTTGCCCTTTGTCCTCCAGCTTGCCTTTGCCGGAAAGTAATGCTAACAGTACTCTTGCACACAGCGGCAGATGGCTTGAGCAAGTGTCCTCAGAAATCGGTGACATTGCACATATTCAGATGCCATGAAGTGCAAATGCTGAGTTGTGTCTTGCAGAACTGTGGAGGCACAGGGTGAGAAAGAGCAAAAGTACAAAGTATATGTAACTTTCCCCACGTTTATGAGAGGATTTGGAATATTCTTTAGCTCTATGAGGTAGACAGGCCAGCGTAATAGATGGTGCACCACGTGGATAGACTACTGTGAACAATGATTAAAACTCTCATTAATGTGATAAAAAGCTTCATTAGTGGGCGATCGTGGGTGGTGGACATCATTGTTTTTATACTGCAACTGTAGCCTTTCTTTTTAATGTGCATCACGGGACCCAGCTCAGAGCTATCAGAACAAACTTGTTCCTCCTGATAATGTGGGTGAGAATCTTTGGAAACGGTGTCGTTTTCACTGATCCAGTGATCATAAAGGAAATAAAATGGGAAATTAGACCAGCGGAATCTAGGCTATAGTGAAATTACATTGGATGGGATGCTGATGTATAAGTCTGCACAGTGGAAGCAGATACGTTTGCTCTGTAGCCCCAGAGAATGGCTACTAATAGGCTCAGATAGGAGATGAGGAAAGAGCCCCTCCAGTGGTTTTCAAATGATGTGATATGACGGGAACTGGGGAAAGGGGGAGGGGTCTGGGGAGGAGGACGGTCTGCTGAGGGGCTGCCTAACATTTTGTCAGCAATTACTCACAATGAGGTGCGGCGAAATGATGGGCTACAGCGGCAGCAGTGATATAATGACATTTTCACTGTTCATCTCACATTTCTTTGAAGTGGTAGTGGTACATTTAAATGATTTGAGTTTTAGCTAATTTGGACCTACAATACATGTAATCATAACAAAATGCTTCACCAGTGTGTGGAGATGATCTGGAACTTGATGTTAACCGTTATTCCTTGGCAGTCTTCAAGTGCTGAGATAGTATTAAGTTTCCAAACAAGACGTTAATTGATTTGTTGAGATTGATATCATTTATTATCCCCATGGCACATCCAAACAAACTTTGGCAAGCATAAAGTGTTAATATATTGTACCACCTTATGATACATAAATAATAATTTAGCAAGAGCTGGCTGCTTTAATAATGACATTGTTATGCAAAACAGCGTTCATCTTCTTCAGGGTGTTAATTTTTCATCCATGCAAGGGGATACATAAGTGTGAGCATCCAAAGCTGATAAGGCTAAATTTGGTTGCAGGTATGACTGAATAGAATGACCACAAAGCACTGCAGAGGCATTGCTTTGCCTCGGAGCATTTTCAGACATATGTACTGGTCTAGGGTCAGATTTCTCCTTGCACATATCCCACTGCAACCGATTAAGAGCTGACAAATAGAGTAGGATCTCGGATCAGTGATTCTGTAAAGCCTCTACTCATGTGTCAAACGGTTTCCAGCAGCACAGAAGGACTAGTCAAGGGAGCTGTTTCAAAGTGTTTGTGAGGCATTGCCTTGAAATTGCTATATCACTCTTGGAAAAACGCACAAGATGTTATGTTCTCGGCCAAAGCCGTTGACGTTTAATGTTTACAGACAAGGATCGGTGGGAGTGCTGAGGTATTCATTCACAGTTGACACTAAGGTAGTCATTTGAGTATTAAATACTCCCATCCACCTCCCACATTTTGTACTTGGAATGGAGCCTTTAAATCTTGCTGGTGGTTTTGAGTCTAGGGCAGCTTATTATTAAGACATACCACCTAACCTTTTAGCTGTCTAATAGTAATTTTAGGGAAATAATTTTTTTCTTTCTTTGTCTGTGATCACATTAGATGCATTATGAGTGTTGCTAGTGACAGCCAGGAGTCAGTGGGTGCAGACGCATTACATCATCAGTTTTATATGCTATGCGAACCTTCATAAATTGCAAGCTGTCAGAGTTGCAGCGTTTAGGCACGAAATTACAAAATTGAGTCTAACAAGGGAGTGTATTTCCTGTATTATTGTCCTGTCTGATATCTCCCTAAGTAATTTTTTACTTGATACATTTTATACATTTTTTTAAAATACATTTTCTACTTGGAAATTGTAAAAGGGTTCCACAATTTTTCACAGTTTTCTTTTTGTGTGTGTGTAAGCAACCGAAAGAGGGGAAAAAAAAAATATTCCTGTTATCTTACCCGGTATGTTTTTTGCTTCTACATAACAACAGCCAGCATAAACAGATAAAATGTTGTGTTTACGTTTGTTCTAGTCAGTTAATCAGGCCTGGCTTTTGTGAATCTGAGTGATCATCCAGCTTCCAATTGTCCATCTATCAGCACGCAGACTGTCCAGCCAGCTGGTGCCTGCTGGGTTGAAGAGGCAGACTGGGCAAGGCTAGATGTCACAGTGGTGGCAGGTGGGAGCCACCATCAGGTATCGTAATGCCCGCTGGCACAGGCGAGACTGTCTCGAAGCAGCATGACTTGGTAGAGAGAGAGCGGGAGAAAGAGGGAGGGGGAGGCATCTTGATCCATGCGTATGCCAACCCTGACAAATTGGATAAAGCCTCCAGTGGACTGGCACAGTAGATGTAGAGGGCAGAGGGAGGGAGGGAGGGAAGAGGGTGTTGGTTAGCAGATGTGTGTGTCATCACAGGCCTGGCATCATGCTGAAGGGGAGGAAACATTATTTACACTAATGTACGTAAACAGACAGATACATGCATACGCAGTGCAAAAGTTGACGTCTGTGTGTGTATGTGAGGACCTTCACTTTCATAGCAAGGCTAAAAATACTGCCTACGGTTCTCTTTTCACAGGTACACACTGCCTGTCTAGGTGTACTTTTCATCCTCTACCTCATTAGTTTTTCACATGTCTTAACCACATTTTTAAAATTTATTTATTTAAAAAGTTACTTGAATTTCAGTTCTTCTGGTGCATTTTTGTCTTCAGACTTGTCTTTAAATTCTACAAATATTGCATGTTCAATTGTAATATAGCTGTTGTTCTATGTTCAGTTTGTCTATAGTAGTTCATGTACACTGGTTAAAGTATGTCCATAAGTTACAATAATGACTCTATTTTTTTATCACAAATTTCAGTCAGTTATATTCAACCGTAAATTAAAGTTCATTTTCATACCTTTTCAAGCACAAAATAGGTGGCGAACTGTCAAAGAAAGTACAGGTGTGCATTGAGTATTCTGCGCCAGTATGTCATACCTTAAGTTGGTAGCTGAGGTTGCTCATTTACATTAAACTAAAGCAATTAGAGATTTCTCACAGTGGGTTTAACCTCCAAAAAGATGAAAAAAGCTCAGATGTTCATTCTGAGATGTAACTGCATAATCCCTGTTTGTCATCTTACAATCCTTTTCAAGATTTCTATAAATGCAGATTAGCTCATTCGAATTTAATAATTGGCTGGACAGAAAATACAAAAGAAAAAAAGCTAAGGCTCTAACAAGACATGTTAGAGATCAGTGTTTTACTTCTTCCACTATCCTGCCGCTCATTGCGGTGCAGCTTTTGTTATGTAGTGAAGTAATGTAAAAAGTAATGTATTACACATATTACACAGAGCACTTTTCTTAAAAGCAGTACCTTACTTAATTACTCCCAGGAGAAAGTAATTTGTTTCACTACTCGTTACATTTACTTTTGCATTTCTCCATAAAATGACCTGAAACGCACTGTCTCATCATTACCATTTAACAATATAAACCTATAGACTGCAGTCCCACACATAGACACAAATCCCTATCCTAACAAGGACGCATATGATCTTCCTCTTAGTATTCAGGTATGAACGCAAAGCCGACAACACAAAGCAAAGATGAAAATCTGCACAGAGACTTCGATTTTCACAGAGATTCTACTTTAGGCAACTGTGACAGTCTGCTCTCTGACCAAAGCAAGCATGAGGAGGTTTTTCATGCTGCGCTCGCTTTGGACCGATTTCACTCAGCTACAGTCAGCAGACCAGTTGGAAAACAATCGCCAGCCAATCAGCGAATATTGCAGGTTGCCAGGTGGTTGCCCACCAGTCTCCAGGGCGGTGTGGCTGAGGCCTTGGGAAAACATATTACTAATTTGACAACTGAGGTGCAACATTTAGACTAAAACAAAAACAACAAAAACCTATGCAGCTACAAACATAGATGTCACAAATACAGAAGCACTGCAAAAGGCACAGGTTACATCAGTCATCTCAGTGCCCCAAAAAAATGGATGAACATGATCAGTTGTTGGCACATGACAACTGAAGTCACTTAAGTCAACAAACTGGAAATTATTTGTAAATGAGCTGTGTTTTCCGTTTGTTACTTTGAACAGTTTTGAACATCCTTATTATAAGTGGCTTTAAACTTGTTTTTCATTAAAATATGGGAAAAGCTCATCTAAAAATAAAGTATTAAACTGGTCCACCTGCAGGATACCAGTACTAACTGCTGTAGTAAATGTTGCCTCTCGCACTAAAAATAACCTAAGCAAGTTTACGCTTAATCTGGACATGAAAATAACTGTATCCGAGCAGTGTTATTTGCTTCCTAAAACAAGTTATGCTGTAATTGGTGTTTTTGCAGTGTGTTTATTTTTGTTCCTGATTCTTGTATTTGTGGCTTGTCTAATTTTTGTTCTGCTTCATTTAAAAAAATAAATAAATACAAAGACCTTTTGCCTGTGCTGTGTTGTAAAGATCTATTCTTGACAAGCTTTTTATTAAAGCTACAAAATTTGTAGTACAAAGTATGAGTGGATAAACTGCCAATACTTTCTGCCAATTGGCATTGTAGACTCTGACCCATGCTCTTGTGGAGAAGCTCCACATGGTGCTACTAGTGTTTCTGGTGGTGGACCACCGACAGACAGACTTCCAAAAACTCACACAAACTTCCAAAAACTACTTAGCTGAGCATCAAGCAATAGAAATGTATTTTAGGACAACAAAAAATAAAGCTCTTAAAAATTTCCCATATGTTCTGGTTGTATCTTAGTAGCTGGATTTTATCTGAGACATGACAAATAGACAGGTACTGCCAGCTGCTGTGTCAATCTAGAGGTAGTCATGATACTTCATCTTTCTTGAGTGAAGAGGTTTTGTCTCGTAGCGCTCATCCAAACAAGGAGAGTTCATCCAGAGTTCAAAAGGAAGTTGAGAGGGAAAGCAAGATTTTTGCTTCCCCCTGTGTCAGTCACTCCCCACCTTTTGAGTCTTAATCCTCTCGCAAGAGAAGTTGTTGGTTTGACAGCTGGTAGGTTGCAGATTCTTTCTATCAGTCACTTTTTTTGAAACACGTATGCTGTAAACAAGGATTTGTCGTCTTAGGGAATATCAGGAGGAATCTTTGACTCAGTCAGCCTCAGGGAATGGCGTTCTTACTTATTTATCCACTTACTTGCTTGTCAGAGATGCAGATTATAAGTAAAGCTCTCCAGTGGATCTGGGTAATTAAAACCCTTGTGATGCAGTTTAAAACAAATTCTATCATTGAGAAGTGGTACAGTGGTGATCAAGCACCACTTGTTATCTTGAGGGGGATTCAGAGAAGAAAAGGTCTGGGGTTGGATATCAGAGATTGACATATGATTTTGTTCCATAGTGGGGATAAAACACTGCATAGGTTTTCAGTATCACTGAAAAAGTTTCAGCATTTTTAAATCTGAAAAAGTGCTTGCCTATGAGTTAGGTGAGCAGAAGCTCCACTGTCAGGAGTTTGACAGACAGTTTTCCAATGCACAACTGTCAGAAAAAAAACTAGCTTTAATATAAAGAGTTGCTAAGCCTAGAAGCATATGATTCAGATGGGCTGGAAAAACTGGTACTTCCTATCCCAATAAAATATGTTCTAAAACTTCTTTTAGGACTTGAGTGTATTTAAATCTGTGGGTCTTGCGTGCGTAGCAACTATGATAAGGCTGATATGGATCTGGTGACTGGAAGCCCTTCTGCAAGGTTCACTGGTGCTTGCATGGATGAACACATGCACGCGTACAGACACACACGTGCAGCATTTCTGGGTTTTACTCCGTGCAGTGAGTGATCTATGTGTTGGGATATTCTGTGGTCGTTAGCTGATGTGCCTGGCTGTGTAGATGGAATTGATTTCTGGTACAGACCATAAAGTACAATGCTACAGCTTTTCACTGTCAGAATCTACAAGGCTATTACCTTGAAAGGAAGTTGATGCCACTGTTGAACAGATTCATGGATAAAGCAGTTGTTATAGAAAAAAAAAAAAAAGGACTCCACAGTCACCTACTGGGCAATGGTGCTATCACTGTGTTAACTCAGTCTTAACCACATTACATTTGTCTTTCTTACTCTTTTGCCGATGTTGAACATTAATATTGATACAAAAAGGTCTGTAAAGGTTTGGTCCAAAATATTTCTGTATTTTTGGGGGGGGGTTTGTTTGTCCCCTCATGTCCATAAATGTTTATAAAAGTAAATATAAGTCAGTATAGGAGATCAGTTTCCATGCTTTGGAATAATTGAAGTATTGAAGAAGTAGTCATTATAACATTTTGTTGCATATATTTATTTGCTTGCAAGACTTAAAATACTCTTCTGTCTGCACTGTGAATATGAAGCTGCTGTGAGATAGTTAGCATAACTTGAAACAGAGTGAAATAGTTAGCTTGTTCTTAAGGTAGCAAAATCTCCTAAGAGGCATCTCAGCTCACCAATAAACACTTTAAATTCAGTAATTTGATCCGTACAAATGTCCAAGTGTGAGCAGTAGTAGTAGTAGTGTAGTTTAAAAAAAAAGAATCTTGTTTTATTGTCACACCAAGGTTGATTACTCATTTACATTCTGCCTGACTCTGCTTGGCCCAGCTGATTCTGTTATTTGTGAAATACCAAGCAACAACAACAACAGGGAAGTTGCAGAGTGTCCTTCAGTGGACAAACCATACAGCCTCAACTCTCATAACATGGCTGAAGAGTGTTTCTCCAAAGTCTTCTGTACTTGATTTTTTCATTTATCAGCTATCACAAAAGACAATAACAATGTATCAACAAATAGCTAATATCAGTCAATATACTGGCCTTGCTTGTAAACTGACAGGCACTAATAAGCTTTGAATCACAACTGGAAGCCATTTTTGTGACAGTCAGGTTTTTTTTCAGTAGTTTAAAAGAGACTGAGACAGTTAATTTCTGCCTTTTTATGTTTTAGAAAGAACTACAACCACACAAAATAGCTTTCTTATCAGTAAGCACTGGCCTCAGGCTATGTTTGCCTATAGATAAATGTTGTGTCATGCGCTGATGGCATCACATATTGCAACAGATTTGAAACTATTAAGTCATGGAGGTCAGTGCAGTCGAATGTGCAACATTTAGTGCATGGAGATACTTGAATTTTTAGCCTGAAAATTATGTGTTTATTTTAGCTTGTGGGTTGTGAATTGCTGTAAAGGAGTCCTTGGCTCTAAGAGATGCTAACTGCCAGTGCATTTATAATCACTGTACTATAAAAACCCAATGTCATAATAAAGACTTGAATCTACAGTCCTAGACAGTGTCATATTGAGGATATGTGCTTGTATCTGTGTTTGGATATCTGTCGGTACATCTTGTTATTGTAAGAATATCCTAGAGATTGATGCTTGCATGCATTTGTATCCAAAGCAATAAGCTGCTTATATTAGATTTTAAATCCTTCAAATCACCAAACAGGATGCTGGCTTTCCTTCCACAGTCCATAATCGGACCCTTCATGCAAAGTTTATTTGGATTCTCTGATGGATTGCCAAGAACTCGTAACCTTTTACAGTCTGATAATTCTGCAGCTTGTAATGTGATCAGTGTTTTCTCTTTGCATAGCTTACTTGAGAGGATAAATAAACAGCTTTTATTGGTGGGTAAAATGTCTTGTGAGGAGGAATAAAGTCTCACCTTATAGAAGATTGATCTTTGTCAGTGGTGATGTGCCAGGCTGTGCAATGACTGTCTCCTTCCACAACACTGACGTACAACAGGCTTAGTGCTCAGATATTGCTCTGCTGCTCGGGGGTGTCAGAGCTCTGTTCTCAGGCTTATGCTCTACACAGTCCAAGCCCAAGTGTATCAGTGCTTCATTGATTGTAGGCCTCTTAGAGTTCTTGCTACTTAGTGTATTTTACTGTCAGTGTGGTGTAGGGTTTATGAACCACAATTTCACATTTTTAGTTTATTCACAGACAAAAATTAAACAACCAATATCCCCACATACTATGTTTGGATTGTCTTTTTTTTAATACCTGTTCATTTTAGTGGACATAGACTTTCAGGAGCTGTTGTTTATTTATTGCGAGTCCTATTTTCATTGTAATATTGAACAATGTTATCGTACACTGCACATTTTTCTCTTATCACACAGGCCTGATTAAAGTCATGTCAAGGTGTTGGACACATGTTGCTGTAAATTTGTTTTGTTGCACTTCACTTATTTGCTGATGTGCCATATGGTGTATTACACAGAACCATCTGCTCAGTTGTCCTCATAAACTGTTTGGAAAAGGGCTGGTGCTTTCACAAAACACTTGCAGGTGATTGGATGAGCCATCGATAACAGCCTATTTCCGTCTGACTTCAAGCAGTCAGATCAATGAACCATAGAACAATCTTACAAGCTTGCAAGTAGTGAGTGTAGTTAGTCAAGTATAGTTAGCATGTAGTCTTGCTATTTCTTTTTGAAGATAAGGCACTCACAGGTAGTCACTTAAAAAAAAACATTTTTGCAACTGAATGAGCAACTTCACAACTACAGTAAATAAGTAATTTCTTCAGGACGCTGATTGGTCTGAATTGACTCTGATATGGCTCTAAGCAGGTAACTTGCAGACTGGGAAAAATGTTTTATCTCTAGATCATAATTCTAGGAATCTTGCATGAATATGTCTTGCAAGGATGTGTCTTTTAAGACTGGATATCAATTCTTAGTGTCTGTCTTATGAAAGAAAATATGTCCCAGTGCTGATTTGGTCTTGCTTACTTTTGCTTACACTAACCTGTTCAGGTGCTTCCAGCCTGGCCTTCACTGACCAGTTCAGAGATATTAATAGATGGAGCTGATAAATATGCACTTTTAATAACAAATGGCCCATCATTATTAAAGAGAAAACTGACTTGTGATCATGGAGTGGAAACATTTCCATTTTCCTCTCAAGATAAAACCTTGCGGTCGTTCAACGTTGTTATTCATGCTGTTCCTCTCGTGCCATGTTGTGTGAAGTATTTGTTACAGCTTCAGTTTGATGCTGCTTCTGATTTTTTTTTTTCATTCCACTGTTTCACAATTTATATTCTGAAATACAGAAATATTAATGCAAATATACAGTTCAAGCCATAAGTATCTGGATTCCAGTCTGAGTGACATGTTGGAAGATACTGAACCCCAGATTGCCTCAGAGGCTTCAATCGGTGTACGTGATTATTAAAGTATTATACGATTGTGGGAATCTGTGGGAATGAGTAAAATGTGGCACTCAGTCGTGTAAGGGCACTTTGAGTGATCAATAGGACCAGAAAAGCACCCTATAAATAACAGTCTATTAACATTAGTGGCACCTTGTTGCTGGCTCCCTAAAGTCTGCGAGGCTGTAGGGGGCTTTGCTTTGCTGCCACAGATCAGAGCATTGCTTGAGGATTAAGTGTTTGTCTCCAGTCTAGCAGTACAGCTATCATAGCCACACGATTACACTATCGAAGCTCATGCACATGCCTCAGCACAAGTCTGCGCAGCACCCTTTTAGATGTTATCAGCGTCACAAAATGCAGAGCTCTCAATCATGTAGAGGAGCTCATTTGAGCCTTCTATAGGTGTGCGTGATGGTTGCACCTTTGTGGATCCTCCCTGATTGTGTCAGGGTACATGCTGCTTAGGGCACTGAGAGATGTATTGTGAGTTTTCTCTACTCATTAGGATTCTGCAGTGCCCACTGACTGAGGCTGAAATGAAAAGAAGTGATGAGAGGGAGAGGCAGTGAAGGGCTAGAAATAGATCAAAACTAAACTGGAGTACAGAGTACTGGTGGGCATGAGGAGGGAAGGAATGTTGGCCCCCGTAAGTCAGTTGGCCCCGGACATGCTAAATGGAGCTGTCTGACTGGATTGCAGATAAAGAGGCACCCAGCAGAAAGACGGCAACAGTGGACGAGCTAGCTAGCTAGCTAATAATGGGGCGCATTTAGGAATGCTGATAAGACTAAGAAGGGGTTGTGATTGGAAAGGATGAAGATTATAGGAACCCTCAAGCTTTTCTCTGCTCTCTATTTTCTTTCACTCCATCTCTTTCGTCCATTATCTCCCTTCAGTTTTGTTATTCTGATTAGTAGCTAGATAAGAGGCTCATGACTCTTATATTTTCTGCTCCATTAGTTTAACTCGCTTCGTGCAAAAGGTCTGTGGCAGTGGCCAAGTGCCTTTCTGTCATCTTTCTTTCTTTCTCTTTCTTTTTTCTTTTTTAAAGCCTTTCACTCTAGACCTTCATTCAGTGATTCGCACGTGTAAATATTGCAGCCTACAGTTTGCAAAGAAATAAGCGCTGTGAGTGAGGTCATCAGCAGATGACTTCCTAAAGCATGCTCTCTTATGTCGCAATTATGTATTAAAAGAAAGGCTTTAAACATCTCAGTAGAAGAGCGCATACAATATCCAAATAAGATAATTACAGCTTTTTAAAAAATGTGACCCTGAGTTCAGCAAGTCCAGTGTCCCACTCGATCCCTCTGCTGTCCCTTTCTCTCCATACAGACCATTAGCACTGCACCGGCTGTTCTGAAGCTGTGCGGATGGATGACATTTAAGAAACGTCGCCTTTAGTCATTCCTCTTCTTCATTCTCCTTGTCCGTTAACCTTTCTGTCTCCCTCCTTTCATCCCTCTACATTTTCATTTCTCACGTCTCCTCCTCATTTGCTGTTCCTCCTCCCCCCATCCTTCTGTAAATTGCAGTTTCACTCGGGCGGTGCTTTTCTTTGTTTCCCATCTTTTAGCTCCCATCTCTGTTCTTCTTCTGTCTCTGTTTGTCTGTCACTCGCTTGTGCATTTCTGTGATTCCATAAGTGGAAAAGGAAGCAAACAGAGCAAGGCGGTGAGGTAGAACCCTCTACCTCATCTGGTAATGAGCCTGGAAAGTTCCCAGTCAAAAGTACACCGTCTCCATGGAGACTGAGGTAAAGTTGCTGGCACTGCCTTCGCCCAGTGTCTTTGAAGAGCCTGGCTAGAGTAAACAATACCAAGGTCAACAATCCCAGGGGTCTGTTTGACCATCTGCAACCACAAAGACTCAGCAGTCTTTGAGGATGTTGTGGGTGCTTGTTGTGTTGCCGGCTTTTTCGTCCAGGTCCTTTTCATTAGGCTCGCCGGACCACCCTCATATGACTTCCCACCCATCTCACTTTGTTTTTCTTTAGCTTTCAGCCTCTAACTTGTCATTTTGGTGTTTTATTTCTTGCTTTGTCCCAGGTTGAACTTACATAACCTCTTTTTATTTCCAGGGCACAGATGAACAGCTCCATATAGCCATAGCTCACCATATTTAATGCAAAATTGCTTGTGTGTTCCTTAAGGGGATGCAGATGTAAAGTTCATGTTTAGTTATATTATTTAGGGCTGTGTTGTTTTGTTTTTTGTGCTGTGCCCTCTTTGTGATGCCTGTCTCTGCCACTTCACCCCTTCTCACCTCCCCCAGGGGCCACCTCCATTTATTGTTCGATTTAATTATTAATGTTCTTAATTCTAGACGAGGGAACAAAGCTGCTATGTCATTATTTGTGCCTTTGAGCTCTGAGTCCTTGGCTCTCTTGTGCAGTTGCTGCTTCAGAGTCACAAGTCATTACTAGTTGCCTAATTACATATTCAGGCACCTTCCCACACACACAAAGCATAGGCGGGTGGTTTTGTCACATTTCATTGTCAAGTCTGTCTTTCTTGCAGTGTGAGATTAGTGTAAACTGTGGGTCACATGTAGAGCTGGTGTGTGCGTGAAACTGTGTCTTGGAAATATCACAGAATGGAGGTCTTTGTAGGTTAGTTGCAAGCAGCGAATTTCCTCTACGACTAAACTAGGGAACTAAAGAAAAATAATTAAACCAACGTTACTTGTCGGCTGTAAACCTACCCAGTATTATTGTATAAGACAGGGTCTTTGAAATGAAAAGAAACCTTGATTGTAAAGACATACATATCTAAATTAATCCACATTAATGTCACAATTTTGAATCAATAAACAAAACTTTAGAGGGCTCAGTTTAAAAGCTTTTAAAAACTAAACCTGAGCATAAGGTAAAGAACGAGGAGTGGAGGGAAGAGTTGAGCAAAGTTGTTAACGTTTGTGTCGTAATATCTTCTCTGTGCTAACTGAGTAAGGGGACGTTTATTGTACAGACCTCTGCTTTTCTTTCATCAGTTAAGCATATGGGTCAAACTACACTCAACAAAAATATAAACGCAACACCTTTGTTTCTGCTCCCATTTTCCATGAGATGGACTTAAAGATCTAAAATTCATTCCAGATACACAATATTACCATTTCTCTCAAACATTGTTCACAAATCAGTCTAAATGTGTGATAGTGAGCACTTCTGCTTTGCTGAGATAATCCATCCCACCTCACAGGTGTGCCACATCAAGATGCTGATCTGACATCATGAGTAGTGCACAGGTGTACCTTATACTGCCCACAATAAAAGGCCACCCTGGAATGTGCAGTTTTGTCTCACAGCAAAATGCCACAGATGCCACAAGCATTGAGGGAGCGTACAATTGGCATGCTGACAGCAGGAATGTCAACCAGATCTGTTGCTCATGCATTGAATGTTCATTTCTCAACCATAAGCCGTCTCCAAAGGCGTTTCAGAGAATATGGCAGTACATCCAACCGGCCTCACAACCGCAGACCACGTGTAACCACACCAGCCCAGGACCTCCACATCCAGCAG
>VVHJ01063695.1:2553-28089 GCA_015107715.1 Tylochromis polylepis
CCCCAGCATCTTTTTTTTTTTTTTTTTTTTTGTCATAACGACGTCATTAGAATATCTACAGGGATCCACGATGTAAACATTTTTTTGATTATGAGCAATAGGAACAATAGCAATAGGTCTTTATTTAAAAATCCATCCATCCATTCTCCATCCTTATCAGGCTCTCGGGGGGGCTGGAGCCAATCGCAGCTACCGTAGGGCGAGAGGCGGGGTACAGCCTGGAGAGTCTGACGCAGAGCTAAACTTAAAATAGATTAAAAAAATAAAGTGGTGCTGTCCAGTGCTGAATTTTTACTTCATGTTCATGGTATATATGGTTTAAAGTGATGTATACTATTACTATAAATAGCAATCTAAACACTATTTAAGATAAACCTTTACTAGTCCCACACATTGGAAATTTGTTAATTTATAGTATTTATTTATAGTAACAGTATCTTATCCCAGCTTTCCCTTTCTCCAGCCTTTTCTTTGGAATAAACTGGGGTAAAACAGAGCTGCCTGCCATTCTCTTGGTCCAACCGAAGAACCGATGATCACCAGAGGATGATTCAGAATGTTTTTGTGATTTCTGTCCATTACTTTAGCTTTGCCATGAGGGCAAAATTTCCATTTGACACAAAAATAATATAATCTAGTTCACTGAGCACATTTAGACTTTCCACATGATGCACCTTATTATTCTGAATGCAGCACAAGCTCTAGGCAAGGATCAAAATCAGGCCAGCATGTAAAATATTTCAAAGGAAAAAACTTATTTTCTGCGATGCCCTGACATCCTTGAATGTACCGCACTTCAGAGCAACTTTCCAAAGAGGATAAATGAACGGTTTGATTGCAGCGAAATGCACAGAGCACGTGGCTGCTCCTCATTGCCTAAACATTTCGATTTTAGTGACCACGTGACATTTTTTTTCTACTGCTCTGAATAAAGTTTCACCTTAGTATCGTTGCACCAACAGCTGACTGCCTAATCTAGAACCAATTCATGACCTTACGCCAAACACAGACACTTCAGCAAAAGTTCAGTCAATGGAAAAGTGCCACAAAACAGCTCATCCCCAAGTCTGGTCCACTGATGTCAGTGTCGGGGGATTTGTGGCCCACTCATTCTGTCTGACGTGATTTCCATGCACTGAAGAAACTCCTACAATAACTGATTGTTTCAAATTGTGGAAAAAGAAATGGCTTTACATTGGGGCCCTTTTGCATGGAAAAGCAGAACTAGAGGAGCTACCTGTCATTGTCTGGTTGGATTTTTGTGGTGGTGTGAGATTTAGCTCCATTTTCACTGTCTTCTGGGTAGAAAACTACCTCTGCTAGAGTCATCTTAAGTATTCCTAGTGCTAGTGTGGTTTTCTACCAAACTACTGGTTTGTGTGGAGTCCTGGTTTCAGTGTCACTGGGACCTGAGGATTTAATTTAACCTGCCAGTTGGGTTGGATGCTGTGCGCGAAGTTATTCTTGTCCCAAGATGTTCCCTCTGGATCTGCCACAACATATTGTGCACACACCCTCAGCAGTGAGCTATTACTCACTTGGAGCTTTTTCTTTTTCTTATCGTTGTGTATTGGTATTTCTTTTTTATTTCTGACAGAGTTTAAAAACACTGAGACGCTTCCTTTTTTTTATTTGGTTTGGTTGTGAGGATTATATGTTGACATATTGCTCCTCTCACTGAGGAGTGAACCACAGTTGAACTCAGCAGGTGAGGGAGGAAAATGAAAAGCTTTTAAACGACCTGCCATCTCCTTTTAAAAAAAAAAAAAAAAATCCTTCCTGTCTCCTGCAGCTGCTCTTTTAAATACCCAGAATACCTTTCACCATGCAGCACTGAAGCAGGAGACTGTAATGCAGTGATTCCCAAATGGTGTGCAGGTCCAGGTGTGCCTTGGGATTTTGTGTTGGAGATTTCATCTGTGCATGCAGGAACAAAGTAATGGATACATTTTTAATTTAGTATCAGCACCTTGCTCGAAAGGAACCCAGTTCTGTATGCAGGCAGTTGCCAGATGGTGGGAATTATTACAGCGTGACACATGAGAGGCTGTAACTGGTAGTGAGAAGGACATAATGTGTGAGTGGGAGGACTTTCTTGTGCGGGGAAAGGCGTAACTAACCACCAGCATGACGCACAAGTCGGAGAAAAGACCGAGTAAGAACCTGCAGAAACCATTCCCAAAGCTGCCTGTCTGACAGCTTCAGCTGGATCAGGGTTGTTAACGGCCTTCAGTCCGAGTCTGAAGAAGATGGTTAATACTGACATGTTTCCAAGTACGCTGAAGAAGCACTTAAAAAAACAAAACAACATCACTTCTGAAAGAAACTTGGCTCACTTCGAAAGAGTGCTGGAGCTGAGCCAGAGGCAGGTGCGCCGCATGGACTTTCTGAGAATGCCACGGAGGCAAACCATATCAAAGGGGTGCTTATTGCAACCGAAAATGTCATCCTAGAGACCTTCTCGAGACAAAACAATACAAAGAATAACTGATGACGTGGAGGCGTGCATGAAATTAAACTCGACTTCATCTTATTGTCCCAAGTACAGGAGCTTGTTGTGCAAAACCAGATCTGGTTTAAAGAGCGCGGCCCGTCATCCGCCTTTTTCCCCTTTGTCCTTCGTCCTGTTTAGGCCTGAAACCACTTTATCCAGGGTGCTTGATCTCACCCCTCCCCTGCAGTCAGTGTTGAGCACTTTACAAACGAGCCCAATAGTTGCTGAGCTGTTCCTGCGACGGCGGCGGTATCTCTCCAGGGTCATGCCGGGAACGGGCTGGCTTGGGCGCCACGTTCTTGCTGACCTACTCACTACCTGCCTCTAATGGGTCATATTTTAGCTCCTGTGGCGGTGACAAATGGGCACACTCTAAAAGCCCTGTCCAAGGCGCTGAAACTCGGTTGATCTATGACTGAGTCCCGCTGATAAATGCCTCCTATCAGTTTGTGCATGACGCCGATTCATCACCGCGCTTTGGTTTGTTCTGGGAAGCCATATTGGATTTTTAATGAAAGAGAATATAATGCAATTCAAAGTCAATGGGTTTGCCAATGCCCTCGCACTTTACACACACAGTCATTAAGGTGCATACACACATGCTTACACACAAACAAACCATCTCTCTTGTCGTGCTGTTGAGATTGCATTGCATTTCCCTAACAGCGTTAAAGTGTCTGCCTTGAAGGGCAATCCCTGTAATTGTGTTTGTCTCCTGCAGACCTCACACACAAACTACACAAACCTCATCCACACAAAGTAGTGTTTGTGTTCGTGGCACACATGGTATTTTTTCTTTTTGTTATGGCAATTGTCTGAATTTCAAGAGAAAAGATTGGAGTTATGACACTACACAGGTTTAATGAAAAATGTATTTCTTCATAAAATTGTTTACATTATAATCAGTTTTATTGTACACTAGGCTAACAAGTTTTTTTCTGCCATTATAAACTATCTTTGCTTAATGTAACACAGCAAAGAAAATGCTTTCTGCAGACGTCAAAGCTGCTTCGACAAGGTATTTAAGACGAGAAGAGTTCCTGTGCTGTGCTTTACTCTGGTTGCACTGCATGAATGACCAGTAGCCGTGTGGATTATAGTCGACATATCTGCCTGATTAAGCTATAATGACACAATTTCAGATAGAAAATAGTTTTTAGCCAGTTACGCAAGAGTGTATGATTTATCCACTGCTGAAGTCCGCTTGTGGAAAGAGGGTTCGTAAACTGTTCAGTGTCCCTCACCCTACATCCTCACTTAATCCCAAAGCACTGTTACGTACAAGGACGCGTCTTACACGGAGTCATCTGTTAAGTCTATTACAGTTGCCGTCACCTTGATCCCAGACGCACCAAACTCAAGGAAAGAAGAAGACGAGGAACGAGTGCTGGCAATCAGCAGCGTTTCAGCCCGGTCGGCCATTAATTTCCTGTAAAACACCTGGCTGTACAGAGACGTATAGATGACAGAGCAAGCCACAGCAACCACGATAAAAAACACAGCACAAGCAGCCATCACCACACCGTCCCATTTGTGGGTCGTCTCCCTCGGGACCGCTGTCTCCTTTGTGGTCACGTTGACGCAGTCCCTGCTGTATCCAGGCTGTGCTGACACCACTTCAACACAAACCTGGTAGCGAGTGGACGGCTGTAGCTGCTTGATGTGATACTCTTTGACATCAGCAGGAAGCCTGGCTGTAAATGGCATCAAGAGGTGGCAGCCCTCTGCTAAAATGGACCAATTTAGTTGTGAAAGCAAAGCACCTGTGTTTTCCCACGAAACAATGACAGAATAAGACTGGACAGACATGATATATACATGTAAAAGTTGTTTCGAAGGCAGGGCAGTGTATCCGTTCACTGAAACGAGCACAGACTTTAGGTCTGCACCGACGAGATTGTGGGCGACGCAGGTGTACGAGCCAGCTTCCTGCTCCGTGGCATCGTAGATGTCAAAAGTTCCCTCTGGATGCATGTAGTACTTATTGGAAATGCTGCCAGGTATGACCCTGACACCTGATGGTGTCACCCAGTAGATCTCGGGCTCTGGTTCTCCAAACGCCCGACAATGCAGTGACACTGAGCTCTCTTTGCCGATCTCAACTCGATCTGGGAGGCTCCCGGGTGAGATCAGGGGAAGGCAAATCTCTGTCATCTCCCTGAAGTGCACCTTTCGGACATGCTGCCCTTGGTACTCTGGAGGTTCCACGCAGAACAGAGAATCGGGCTCCATGAAGCGAATGGTGGTCCTGTTCATGTTGACCCAGCGGATGACACAATCGCAGCGGATCGGGTTGCTGTGCAGGCTCACCTCTCGCAGGTTGGGCAGTGACTCCACGGTACTGCGATGAAGTCCACTCAGGGAGTTGCTGTTGAGCATCAGAGTCTCCAGTCTGGGGAGCTTGTGGAAGGCCCGAGGGTGGATGTAGGACAGCCTGGGATTGTTTGTGGCCTCGATTTTTGTCAGCTCCGGCAGGTTGTTCAGGGCAAAACTGTCGATGGATACAAGCTGAGGCATGCTGTTGATGCCGAGCTCTTTGAGGTGCAACATGTCCATAAAATCACCTCTCTGGATTCTCTCAATTGGATTCTTATTCAAATCCAGAAACTTCAGGTTCTGAACTCTTGTCAGAGCTGCTCGGGGCACTCGATTAAGCAGGTTGTCAAAAAATGAGATGCTCTCCAAATTGTCAAGCCCGACCAGAGTGTTATCGGGAATTTCAGTCAAATTCATCCTGGCAAGCACAAGGCTTCGGAGGTTTGCCAAGGGCTTAAAGTTCATGTCTGACAGGTGAAGGATGGGGTTTTCTCCCAGCATCAATATCTCCAGAGTGGGGAGAGGCTGGAACCACTGGCTGTTGATGCTTGTCAGTCGATTGGAATTTAGATGGAGCCTCAGCAGCCTGCCCAGGCCCTGAAAAGCCTGGGAGCTAATGGAGAAAATCAGGTTGTGGTTGATGTAGAACTCCTGGAGGTTTGGGAGGGAAGCGAGGCAGCTATCAGAAAGCTCCTGAACCCAGTTCTCCTCCATGTGGAGTGACAGCAGCTGGGGGAGAGACCCCAGACGAACATCGCTCACTGAGGAAATGTTATTCTGGGACAAGTCAATTTCAGTGATGTTGGCCAAGTAATCCAAACTTCTCTCCACATTAACAATGTCGTTCGTCTGCAGCAGCAGTACCTGTGTGTCTGAGGGGAGTCCCTGCGGTAGCGCTGACAGGCCCAAGTCATTACAGTCCACAGTGGTAGCCTCGGTGTAAATAGAGCTGGGAGAGAACCAGGGTCGTATCTCGCATCGACACAACGCGGGGCAACGAGCGGCCCCCTCAGAGGCCAGAACAAAAGCAGCGAGAGACAGCTCAGCCAGCAAACAAGCCACAACTGCTGCCTCCTTCATCTTGGCCCCGTATTCCCTTCAGCCAGTAATTGGCCCTTATGGAGTCAGCTGTTAGTGGTGTTAACTTCACAAATAAAAGCTCATTTGTTACTCCAGCAAGACAGAGTGGATTTATGCTGACGCCTGGTCCCTGAAGCTTCGGCCCCGTTGTCTTCCCGCTCTTGGCAAAGAGAGGCAACCTCCCAGCTCGGTGTGTGCCAGGTTGTCGCGCACGCTGCGATGTGTCAAGGTCGATGCGTCCTTCAGGGAGTGGCGCTGAGAAGCAGAGGGGCGGTGGAGGAATGCTGAGGCTCTGGCTGGGGACGACTCACTCTGCCTTCCATCATTATTATCCTCCGTCACTGTCACTGGTGTCAGTTTCCATCTGGGGAGACGGGAGAGAAAGAGAGGCTGATATAACACGCTGCTGTTGCGATATAAAGGAATTTGAAATTCAGGAATATTGAGAAAGCCTGCCTGGGATTACTACTTCAAATTACAGTTACATCACAGTTTCTCTGTTAAAAATTTCCAAAATGCAATAATGTGGGTGGATATTAAACAAACCCCAACCTTCAATGAGGTGACCTGGCAGCTGTTGTTATGTATAGTTTTTTGATAAGTTTGAATGAGCACATTTATACAGCTGAAGGGTGAAAGACAGACGAGCTGAAGTTTTTCATTTCTTTTCATTCAGCTAAAAGTGTGCTAGAAAACATGGAGCTCTGAGACGATGCTTAAAAATGTTAATTCAAGAGGCAAAACATTGCAAGTCCTCACTTCTTTCCCCTGTGTTGTAATTAACAGATTCTCGCCGCCCCCAAACCTCTCCTCTGCTGTGAACAATGCAGCTGCGCACACTTACCAAATCACCCACACACCAAAACACGCAGGCAGCCACAGCTGATGCGCACAACCTCGAGCTGTTGTATACCCGTCAGAACTATCTGTCGTGCCAGCTCGCCGCAGGTCTTGCGCTGCGACTCCTGCGCTGCTTTCTGCATAATTCATGAGACGCTGAATCAACGTTGTCGGTACAGGTGACGGGTCTACAGCGAGCTTTGCCTGTGTCGACTGCACGTATTGATGTTTTGATTAATTTGTGACCTTGAGTGCAGAAGCCACAGTTGAGTGTACAACAGTAGATGAAGCTGTCAGTATGAGCTCGAGCAGCCGGCTGCTGATGAGGACGAGCTATGACACCTTCATGCATATATTAGCTTGTTTGTGGCACTGTGTGTGTTCAGGTTCGCAGAACTGAAAGTTGCTCTGTCACTTATTCCCCTTCCTCGTTTCTTTATCGCGTGCTCTTTAAAAAATCTTAAGTACTTTGTTCTGCATGAAAGCTTTGATGTCTCCTAAAAATCAAGTTTCTAAAGTAAGCACTATATTAAATTGTTACTTTTTTTTTTTAATTAAATGTTTCTCTCAAGCAAAACATCCACGTATCTAGGGTACGCCCGTTTTTATTGGAATTATTGTTTTTTAAATTCCCAAATCCAAAAAGCTGCCAAAACAGAATCGTGGTCAAAAGTTTCCATCTAATCGCCTAATCTTTTGTTCACTACATCCTGTCAGATGACCTTCAACCAGTCACAGCAGATGAGCCCTCCCTGAGCCTGGTTCTGCCCGAGGTTTCATCCTGTTAAAAGAGCGTTTTTCCTTCCCACTGTCGCCAAAGTGCTTGCTCATAGGGGGTCATATGATTGCTGGGCTTTTGCTTGTTCACTGGGGATTGTTGGCCAAAGCTTGTATTGATTGTTGGGATTTTCTCTCCACCTTTGACTATGAAGTGTCTTGAGGTGGCAGTTGTTGTGAATTGGCGCTTTTATTATTATTATATTATGTTATTATTATTTTAAGTCATAAATGACCACTTGCAGTACCTTCACAGCCCACACAGGGGCCAGGGCCTGCCCTGGGAGTCAGCGACGTACAGGCGTCAGGGCTAAAGTTCGACATAATTATAAAGTTACTTTGCATGAAAACAAAACTCAAAGCTACCTGAAGTGGAATCATGTAATCGAGTTGTAGTCGGATTTTTCCACACGGTCAGCAGGAGCGAAGCACTGGCTGTGTGTTTAAAAAATGACTGAAAACTAATCTGAAAATTAAAAAAATACATGACTTTAATAATCCTGAATCTTACTGACACATGGATCCGAAGCAGGAAAATGTTCCCGTGCAGTCATCACCCGGTGGAGCTTCTCTCTGTCTGCATCCACCTGCGTGCAGCAGCTCTCTCAGCTAACTCCGAGCTGTCACCGCGAGGATGTTGGAACGAACGAATGTGCCGTTCGAGCACTTTCAGTCAATATGTAATTAGGCTGTATTGGACACTTGGGGTTTTTTTTTTTTACCTTTACATCTTCTCATTTGCGTATCCTTACAAGGCTCACTTCAAATTACAAGCATTCCTCGCTCGTCTCCGTTTTGCTCTTAGGCAACTCATTAAGGCGCTCGCGGGCATCCATCGCCCAGAGATGACAGGGAGCTGCTGTACTGTATCTAACCTCACAGGATTATGTAAATACCTTTTCACAGAAACAACAGGTTCGTGTATAGTATTTAGGTACCAACAGAACCAACTTCTATGCTAATGAAGGAGCGTGGTTTGAATGTTAAATGGAGTGTTTAATAGTGGATGTTTTCTCTTTTGGTTGGAGACCGTGCTCTCGGGAGGCGCCGCCGTACACTAATTTAATTTCTCCTGTTTACTTCGGCAATGCTCGCACACTCATTTCCCTCTTATTACTTAACTCTAAAAGCCTGCAGTGACTTCTTTCATTTCCCCTTCCTGCACAAACACAGTTACAAAAAATGGAGATCAGAGCGGTGCCGACTTTCATGACGTGACAGTTTAAAGGTGGTTATTGTTTTAGTTTTTATTGAAAGAGGAAAAAGAGGAAATGGTGGAGATTCCCTGTCGACTCTTTGTGGAATGCAGTGACGTATGCAAGGCATCACTAATTTCACTGGTGTTCACTTTAAAGTGTGAAGGCCTGCTCGTTTACACACTTTCCCACCAATCACTGTTCAAAATAATCCTTCTTTGTCTGTAGGTTTAGTGGTTTTAGCTCCTCCCCCTCCCGTTTTAACTTTCTTTTGATTGGTTGTCTCAGTAAAGGTGTGAAGCAGAGCCTCCGGAGACGTAAACGTATCGACAAAGACTAAGACTGAGGATATTTTTTGTTCGCTTTATTTTATTAATTTTTATAAGCTCACAATAGAATTTCCCATTAGTTTTATTCTTTGAAATCAATTTTTTTCTCGACAGCTAGTGTTTGTGTTTAGTTTAGGTACACTATGATAATCTTCACCTTACAACAATATTAGAGCCACTCGTAGAGAGTGACTGAACCAGAGTGTTTATAACAGTCTGAAGCTTTGGCCTTGTTTAATATTCACCATCCACCACTGTATAGAGCAGGGGTCCCCAACCCCTGGACTCCGGTCCAAATCCGGACCCCAAGGGGATTTTGTCCGGACCGCAAAGCATTTTCTCATTTTCTACGTAGTTAGATATTTTATTCCTGCCGGCTGTCGTGGCTGACTTTTGAACAGGCGTGACGGGCAGCTATGTGTGTCAGCGACTTTCTGGTCCACACTCCAAGCCAGCTGGTGGCGGTATTGCACCACCAACCACCAAAATGACGACAAAGAAGAACAACCTACGTGGGCCCTTCAACGCGGGTTGCTAAGTTACTAGCTCGGGAGCTCGCGCTTGTTGGCAGTACAATGATGACTTGGTGGTGCACAGATGAGTAAAAGAAGATGGCTTTGCCAAAAATATGTAAGGTGGACTATGAAAATCGGACATTTAAAGATGAATGGACAAAATTCGCTCACAGCTGACTAATGAACATTTGCATGCATGCTTGAGAATTGCATTTACCCCCATTTCACCCAAAGTTACGCCAGCTGCAAAGGTCCATGCAAATTTCACCCACTGAAGTGAGAGCCAGCACTGTTTACAGTACGTTTTAAGTTACACTGTGTTGAGTTTGTCAAACATATTTTCCGCACAGTTTAAAGCACTTCTTAATTTACCTGAATATTGAGGGTTTTTTTAGGTGAATTGTTTGCACCTTAATGTTGGTTCTGTTCAGCTGGACGTTTTCAGTGGGAGAAACGTTTCATCATCATCCAAGTGACTTCTTCAGTCTCAGCTGACAGCAGGTTTCCAACCTTATAAACAGTACATTTGCACAGTGACTGAAACCAGCCCACTGAATGAACAATGGGCTGTGAGGTCAGTTTCACGATCATTAATATGCAAATTGTCCAATGGCCATGAGTACCATTCACAGAGAGTTGGGGAATGGCTGCAATCACAGCATTGTAAGATGGTGAAAGATGTACCCTTAGGCCCCCTCCTCCATTCAGAGATGGTCTTTCCCTTTTCACAAACTTCTTCAGAAGTCACTTGGATGAGTGACGAAACGTTTGTCCCACTGAAAACGTCCAGATGAACAGAAGCAACCTTTTTGGATTTACTTACCTGGATGATTGAGTATGCATCAAGACACCTTAATGTTGGTTTAAGTGCAATAGATGTTGTAAAGATTATTGCATAATTTCGTTGTTAAATTGTTTTTTGTTTAATGTTGGTACTTGAACTGGATTGCACTTTTCTGTTCAGCAGATGATTTAATGGGCATATGAATAACTGATCAGTAGTTACCACAGAAAAATCTATATTGTTAATTAAATGTTAAATAAAAAAGAAAGAAAATATGTTCATTTAAAATCTTCGGACCCCAGATTGATTGGATGATGGAGGTAGTGAACCTCCTGCTATTTTAGTTGGGGACCCCTGGTATACAGTATACTGTATTTATATACTGTATATATACAGTGCTGTAAAAAGTACTTGGCCCCTTCCTAGTTTCTTATCTTTTCCATATTTGTCACACTTGCATTTTTTTAGATCATCAAATAAATTTTAATATCAGACCAAAGATAACCAGAGCAAATTTAAAAAAATGACGTTTTTTAAACGATGATTTCAAAGCCATTACGTTATCACACAGGGCAGGTTTGCGTAGTTTTGTTCTGTTAATAAATGCAAACATCATTAAAATCTGCATTCTGGTGTCGATTTTATTTGTAATTGCCACCAGGAAAAATTTAGGAAAATGATAAAAACACAGAACTTTTAGTGACTCGCAGTCTCGTAGGCATCCAAGTCTCAATAAAGCCATCCATCAGTCTCATGAGCTAAGACGAGTACTAAACTAAGAATATTTCCTCTGCATTTCTGTTTTATTTTAGTTTTCCGAATTCCCAAAATCATCTGTTAGTTTGAGCTATTGTAACCTTTATCTTTTTTCACATGTAGTTTTGGTTTTTAGGTTAGGATTTATTAACTGTAATAACCTTGGTCTGATCCACCTCCACCAAGTGCTGCCAGTGCAGAAATAACTGGGAGGTGGATATTATACCGGAAAGAAAACAACATGTCTGGGAACATGATTGTTATTTAGGTCAGTTTCATCTTTAGTTTAGGAGTTGTTGCCACTAATCATACGTGCCATATAAACATACCGTCTCAGAGGTTTGGATTGACGTTAAATGCTTTTAAGGACTTTGTGTGATGTGTGTGATTTTTTTTATTTTTTTTAAATATTCCACCTCTTTGGTAAATAAATTAAATTCTTCCTTTGAATTCTGGAATAAAGCAGCTTTTCGTTGATTGAAAACTAAAAATTCTTTTTGTGCATGAGTGTAAATGCTGTAAGTGCTCGCTTTCATAAATTCAGGCACCTGTAGCCCAAACAAAATGTGCTGACTCGTGCAGTTAATGGCACGACTAACGTTTCTCGTCCCGGGTTTAAACTTTGATTAAAGAGGAGTTTTCTGCTGTGACGGGCCTTTCACGGTTTCTCCGACATGTTTTTCTCGTAGCTAAATGCCAGAAATGGTGTTTAAAAACAGCAGATGTGTAGGATTATTGCCCGCTGCACTCACTATAGAGACAAATGAAGCGGTTAAAGCTTGCTGGAAGCTTTCTCCCTGAGCTGAAGGCGTCGCTCAGAGCTGAAATGTCACGACCTCAGAAATCAGAGATTGTACTCTTTGTATTATTTTTCTTTGCCGGGAACAGAAGTTATTTCTGCTGAGCGGAACGGTCGGCGTGATCGGCCGCGGGACCTATTCCCGCTCACTCTTTGCCAGTGCAGCGCTTAGAGAGAGAAAGACCCTCCCACTGTTGATAAAAGTATTTAGTAATGCATTATACGACCTGCATACAGACCTGTGAGCTGCTCTGTTTAACCCGGTGGGACTGCAGGCCTGGGCACTTTTTTAAGTGCTGAGTATTGACATTTGGCGAATGGATTAAAGCAGCCCAAATGTGAAATATTTATGCATTTCTTATACAGTGGGGGTAGAAGCCAGGGGCCACAGCTCTTAGGGCTCTGCCGTCCTAATGTGGCAGACATTTCATAAAGTGGTCCCAGTTCCCCATGTTTTATTCAGGACTCACTGATACACACGGCTATACGCAGCCCGCTGCTAACACCCTCCTCTGAAATGTCTTGCTTACATTTTTTGAGATAGATGTGACAGCAGAAACCAAAAACAACCCACAAATCTCCTCAGCTGATTAAACAGTTTAAAACGGTTTGTTTTGCTGGTGTTTTGCAGATGAAGGTTTTTCACCCAGCAGCAGAAACTGGACAGCGGAGACCTAACGTCTCAGTCACACCAAAGTGGACAACAACTGCCACTGACTGCCCGGTGATTACACTTCACTTTTTTTCTGCTGTTGGAAACTGATCGTAGTGGTGAAATCATGGCGATGGTGACAAACTGCTCACCCGGAGGTTGACGTGCAACTTCCCGGCAACACGAATGCACAGGTCGCCTGCTGAGAGGCAACCTGTCTCCAAACAATCTGCCACCGATTGCTGACGGTTTAACGTAAATGTTGCAGTCGGTCCGAAGACGATGGCAGCTTACCAGTTCCTGAACCTGGACCCTGTCACTGAAGCAACCCCTTTAAAGCCATAATGTAGGCTTGAAAGGGGTTCACTGCATGCAGTCACGATAATTTTGGTCGTGTCGCAGCCTCCAACCGCTCGTTTCCCCTGTGTGACTGTAGCATAAACCAACCGACAAAGGGCAGAAAATCAAACGTCTGAAAACGTATTCTAGCCGGTGGATGAACCGCATTAAAGCCCAGTACAAGATGAATAATAAAAATACATTTTTGTATATTACTGTTATTACTCATGCAAAGCTACTCTAGGAAAGTCCAGAAATAAGAATTTGGAGCAGGGAACTAAGCAGAGGAGTTTACCTTTAATGCTGAATAAAGTGTTAGTGTGTTTTAGTACTGTGTCCACACGTATACGGCATTTTTGTAATCCTAACCGTGTAGAAATGTTGGCCAATCAGAAGTCTAGAAGCCTGGGAGGGAAAGAGTAAACAAAGATGGCGCAAGGAAGCAGTCTTTCTAAATGGAGGGACAGTAACTGCGTGTGGATATGTAAGCGTGTAAAAACTGCAGATAGTAAGATTATTTGTCTCTATCCGCCATTGCAGAAATTCATCTCATGTAAACAATAACGTGGCGCACAGCGTGACGTCAGAAAAGGCGCACACCTTTGACGTTGCGTGACTAAATCTCCGTTTTCCTCGTCCACACGTAAAAGCAAAAACGGAGTTTTAAAAAAATCTCCGTTTTCAGTGACCCAAAACGCCGTGCACGTGTGGACGAAAGGCCCGAACGCATAGAAAAAGCTGCGTTTTCAAAAATCCCCGTGTACGTGTGGACGCAGCCTTAAACCGACAGAAAAGGAGCTCTTCATCATCTAATGTTAGTTAACAGGTTATGCTGTTGTTGCCATGCAGATATTTTGGGATATTAGTCTCTTCGATTTCTGTTATTGCTCCGACAGCTTTGCTATAAAATAAGTAAATTCTTACTGCTCAGGATACTAAAAAAGCTCTTCCTCTCTTTACCGCAGGTAGTCCAAAGACACTTCCTCACTTTGAAACAGACAGATGAAGGATGCACGTAGCTGCGTCACAGCATCAGTTATCACAAACGCCTGATAGCAGTTGTTGCTGCCAGGAGTTGCACAACCAGTTTTTAGGTTTAGGGAGCGGTTACTTTTGCACAGCACTGTAGCAGCCCGGCACAAGACGAGGACGCCAGCCTGAATAAACACGGCCACGACAGCCGCCTCGCTTGTGAGAACGTGAACCGTGGACGTGTGAACATAAACATTACGAATGCGATTTAAAGACGTTTGTACCGGTCGGCTGATGGGGGTGAGAACACGAAAGCGTGGCGCAGCTGAACTTAGCGAACCTGCAGGCTCGCCGCGCTGCCTCATGCGTGTTTTTGCGCAGCTCTTCCAGCCACGAGGACGTCACTGAAGTAGTCTTTGTGCAAAATGTAAGAAAGGACAGCTGTTGAAAACATCCTGATCTGTTCTGCTCTGCAGCCTAAAACAAAGTCTCTTGATCTCTACATTAAAAACTTTATGGATCATATCAGTGAACAGTTGGACTCAGACCAGAGTTACAGCTCTGTACAGTAACATAAATCTTTGTTTTCGCTGTTGGTTTGACTGTTTTAGAGATTCACTTGTGTTCAGCAGTGAGGATAAATAGAAAAAATAAACAAGAGCTGACACGTTCATTGAATAAAATCTGCCGTGAAAGTGTCCAAAACACGAGGTGGACAATCAGACAAATGACTCTGTGTTTCCTGAATAAACTGACTGCTGGCTTTCAAGTTAGTAATTAACACTTTTATTCATGGCACTGATGCACTCGGCCTTTCCTTTTCTATAGATTGTATATGAATAACTCTCCTCCCTGCAGATGGATAATCACAGTCAGATTCTCTCTCACTCTTTATTAGCTCCTGTGTTTTCAGTCAGCTGGTCAATCCCTTCAATCCCTGGGCAAACAGAAATGCCTTTAAATAAAATACCGAACACCCACCGGCTCTGTGTTTGCTGACCTCTGACCTCCCTGTGGGTGAGAGAAAACTAGTGCAGTGTAAGAAAACCCCATGAAATAAGCTCATGTGATTTTTTTTCTTTCAAGGACACCTCATGCAGCAGATCCCCAGCAGACCTCAGCCTACTTTATTAAACGAATTTCCGTGTAAGCAGACGGTAACAGATTTCTGCTGATTTGTCACAGTTAATCGTCGTATTATCATAAACAGATTTCCTGTAATTGCCAACTTGAGCCCATTCGATCGTAAATTGATGGCAGACTGTCATTGCTACTTTAACGCCATCACGATGCACCACAGTGGCTTTGAAGATGGCAGCTGAGTGCGGGTGGTCGCAGACCTGGTCCTCGTCTCTGAGTCAGCCATTTCAAAACCGAGTTCACTGCAAACATTTGCAATACACTTTGTTGTGCCGCGGTTCACTAAGCTGTTCAGAAGGACCCCTGGTTTTCACCTCCATCTAAAAACGTGCTGCATTAACTCTCCGCCGATCTCCCCTGGACCCACGACACCATCGCCCTGGTAAAGAGGGCGCAGCCGTGACCGCACTTCCTCCGTGTCCTGAGGAAGAATAACCTGGACCAGAAGCTGCTGCTCGCCTTCTACCGCTCATCAGTGGAGAGCGTGCTCTCCTCCTGCCTGGTGTTTGGTACTCAGGGGCCACGACTGAGGACAGGGAGGCTGCACAGAGGGTAATTAACATCACCCACAAAATCACTGGCTGCCCTCTGGCACCCCTGGAGGCCATCACCAGATCCTCCTGTCTCAGGTAAACCAGGGACATCACAGGTGACCCCGCCCACCACCTGTTTGACCCGCTGCCCTCTGGTGGGCGCCTCAGGCCAGTCGGGTCCCACACCTCCAGACTCACTAACAGCTTCTTCCCCTGAGCCATTCAGACTGTTAACTGCACAGTTGGTGTGGAGGACTCATAATTTCGTTGTACATGTACAACGACAATAAAGGGCTATTCTATTCTATTCTATTCTATTCTATTCTATTCACAATGAAATCATAAAGAACGAGAAGCAGTCTGAGAGCGCAAACCTCCACCAAGGCAGCTCCCTCTCTGGGCATTTTTTAAACACTTTTGTTCAAAAGCATTTTTTTGACTACATCATCTTTCATCTATGTGGATATAGCACATGTTTAGCATTCTTTTCATTGTTTAGTCAAATTCATTTAACAGTTTAGCAATAAAGTCATATTTTTATTTTTTTTAAACGGTCATGATCAGTTATTAAAATGTACATAACAAACTCTTTGTAATATTAATCAACTATATTCAGAAGGTATCCCATTCAAACATGTTGTCTACCTCTTGTCATATGAAATAGCATTATTATCACTTTGACTTTCTTTAAGATTTTGAGCCTATTGACCTTGAAGGAGAGGTTGGAGGTCAAATGTGACATGATATTTTAAATCCTTATACGGTACTTTCTCTCTGTTGACAGTACACATCACACCTGTAAGTTTTCATCAGTTTTTTAATGGATCGTTAAGATGACCCCGCTCTACACCCCTGCACAGTTTCATGAGAATTCATTCAAAAGTATTCCAACTTTTTTGGAGCCAACTATGAGTTTGAATTAGAGTCGCAATGACTGCAGTGCTGAAAAGTGCCAGAAGGTGGAGCCTTCTCACTTTCCGTTACGTTAGAGTGGAGAAATTTACGCTGGTGGAGATTCTCCACATGTATGATGACCTGGAATGTTAGCTCGATGTTTAGTACTAAGACTAAAGGACATCTAAGACTCACAAACACACTCAGGGAACTCTGTGGGGTTCAAGCCGTCATCCCTGGTTTCACTGGCTGACACCAAAGCCAACAAGCCAGGGATGAACCTGCTGCATTTTGAGGGTGTGGAGGCAAAAAACTAAAGATGAGACGTTGGTAAAGTTTCCTGAGAAACTTCTAGATGTCCAGAGTGTAGCGAGAATTTCAGGGAGGGAAACACTCATCGATTTTGAGGATATCTTCATGCTGGATCTTTCAGGACTTCTGCATAGTCCGTAGTCGGTTGCGGATCAGAGCAGTACATTTGGTCACAGCAGCAGAGACGATGTGGAAATGCTAACCAAGGAGAACCTCCTGGACTTTCCAGACGAGGTCTCTGGAACTTTCTGCCAATCCACACCGTGACCGTGACATTTCCTCCTTTGGACGATTTGTACACTGAAAACTAAACCAGGGGTTTAAAATCCTCATCGGTAAAGAGGTAGCGCCTGAACATCCTTGCCAATGCCTGATAGCGATACCTCAGTCTAATCCGAGGCAGTTGACTGGCTAATTGTCCTTTCCTCACCGTGCTCTTTGAACTGTTTTCCCGTTTCGTGTCACAGTGCCGGGCGAATCACTCAGAGAATGGACGGATTCAAAGGACCCGACTTTCAATAAAGGCGTCTTTGAGAGGTGAGCTGTACAGAGACACATGAATAACGATTACAGCCGGAAAAAGCTGTTTCTCGTGGCACCTGAGTTCACCTTTGAAGACAGATTTTGTCTTTGATTTTGTTTCTGGGAAATAAAACGCTCCATGCTTCCTGTAGTAAAAGGGATGTTTTGGGGTTTTTTTTGCATTACTGTGCTTTCCGCCGAGCGGCTCCCGTTCTAATAAACCTTAAGATGGTTAATAATTGAACATCCATTTAAAAAGCTGCTGATCCTACTGGGTAATTACATCTCTATGTGATCATGAGGCTGGCTGCAATCTGGACTTATATAAAAGCAGCACATACTGTATACACTGGCACACACACAGACTCAGGTTGGTGTGCTGGATCCTCCATCTGTGCTGTTTGTTCTGGGATAGCTCTGTTTTTCTTGATCTTCCCTCTGCAAAGAAATCTCTGTTTGGTCTCCTCCGGTTCAGCAATTTCAGACATTAAATGTTGTTGACAGGAAGTGGCCGGTTATATTCGGGCCCATCTGTTAAGTGACGTGTTAACTGGTTTAGCTGGGAGGTGTGGAGCTGGTCTGTGTTGTTAGGATTCATTAGACCAACGTTGTGATGGCAAAATGCTGCTTTTTAAGGCGTTGTATATTTTTATTGTCTGGTTCCTCCAGACATTTTAAGCACTGTTAATCAGACAGATGGAGCTGTTGATGCTGAAAATAATGCTAACGGTAGCAGCACTGCTCTTGGTTTGCTTGTCTCCAATACTACCTTATACACTATGATAGGGTTTGCTGGTATTATGAACATGTTTTTAACCTAAAACCAGTATCTTTTCTCAGACGTAACAAACAGCAAGCAAAAAAAAAAAAAAAGCCTGTACCTTCAAGTGCCAAAAAATGCAGTACCTCTAATGTCCACTAGAGGCTCCAACAGTGATAGTCCCCATAGACTCTCATGTCCAGCAGAAATAATCATGTTTACAGCCTGGTCTCTATACACAGAGAGGCAAAATGCTACCATTGAGGCCTGAAAGCGTGGGTGAGCCATCTTTTATATACAAAGATAATAATAATGTCCTCATCAAAAGTCCTGATGAGGACATTATTGTCACAACTGGTGCAACAAGGCAGCGAAACAGGGCAATCCTGTACATATCTATGAGTTTCCAGCAACTAGGATAAAAAAGAATGACGCTGGGGCGAAACCAGCCTGGCCAGAATTTATTCTGGTGAAGGCTTTTTGGCGCTAGCAGACACATCGTGACGTCAGCCACTGGTTTGTGATCGGTGCTTTGAAGAAAGAAAGAAAGAAGGAAACTCCATCCAGCAGCGAGTGACCAGTGGTAGAGCCAATTAAGGTGCTGTACTAATGAAATAAAACGACAGCAGTTAACTAATCTTTTAGGAAATTATCCATTATTATGGCTGTTTTTTTTTTAACACCTTAACAGTGCAGCCACACATTGAAACTGTACAAATATAATCATCAATTTAAATAAATAACTTTAGCAAGAGCTCTAAGATGTTTAAAACAACTGCATAAAAAGATTCAGCGTGTTCTTCTGTACATCCTGCTTCAGCAAAAGATCAAATGACATTGAGTCTCTCGAGCTTCATGGATGTCTAAAAACTGCACACACAAAACAACAAAGTCTGATGCCGAGACCGCTATTAGGGAAATTTGACACATACAGCGACATCGCTGAGCGAGGAATATATTTTAGAAGCATTCGTCTCTTTTTCTTTACCTGACATAAGTCAGCGCTGCCATTGAGGGCTTAAAAAAGGATTTCATATCGAGTTATATCAAATTAAGGATGGTCCTGACAGTAACATAGTATAAAAACAACCTGAGAAAGCAGCAGACTGTCTGGTGCCAGAGTTCTGTACTTGTGGTTTTGTTTGTTATTAGTTTTTTGGGTTTGGGGGATCATTTAGAGCCTTTCTGTTAGTTATTGTCATGTTTCTGAGTTTATTTGGTTCGTCTTGACAGTGGTTGTTTCCTGTGTTTTGAGTCTACTTTAACTTCTCGCTCTGAATGATTAGGTTAATTGTCTCCAGCTGTTTCCTCTCCCCGTGTTCTCTTGTGATATATAATCATTTTCTGAGTTTCCCCTTGTCCTTTGTTGTATCATCCCTCATAATTATGTGTGTGTTTAGTTTTTTTTCCTGCGAGTTACCGGCAGTAAAGCTGAATTTGGGTTTCACTCCCCGTCTCTGGAGTCCAAACGCTGCCTGCCACGCAGCAATACGATGCCCAAAGTTTAGTTTCTTACGTGGGAACAAGAGCGGCTCGATTAGAGAAACAAAACAGAAAAGTGAAAGTGCCCTGGTTATTTTCTGCCACTACATGATTCCTTTTTCTTATGTTCATAGGCATTTCCATAAACAGAAATGGTAACAGTTAAAAAAAATACGGTAAAATAAATTCACACTGAAAATTCCTTCATTGGTTTGTGCTGTGTTTTTACAGAAATGCTGTTAGTGCTAGTGAACTGTCCTTTAGCTCTGGCTGCATTTGTATTAATACTCCCACACATATTTTTCTCTTCTAAAGATTTATAAAAGTCCTTAAATCTGTACAGAAAATGATGGAAAATTCTCTTCTCTGGGTTATCTTATTTTCCCAAAAAACTGAAACTCACCTGTGCCTGTTCTTCTGCATGCATATGTTCAAATAAAGGAAGTTCTTAGTTGCATGAATCCTTTTTTTTTCTATTATAAATTGTCCTAGAAAATGCGTAGTAGCACTCACATTCTCTCTTATCCTGAAAACATGATCGGGAGTCATACAGTCCTGTAAAAGACTGAAAACTGAGTTTTAACAAAAAGAGAATCTGAATTAAATTTTGTCATTTGGATCAGAAGAGTCGCTTTCGATCAGTGTGCAGCTTCACTGCTATCGATTGGACTCATTATCAGCAGCTCAGGTTAGCAGCAGACAGCCGAGACATGAGTACCAGTTTCCTGTATCGCCTCTATTTACTTTAATTGATTTCTTTGGGTGTTATTGGCATGAGACGGGGAAGACGATGTCGCCGAAACATCCAGATAAGATCTGAATTCCCGCATTAAATCCCTCATTCCCTCCCTTCTTTCTCCCCTCCCTCCATTTGCCATCGATTTACGATTACACCCGTCCCGTGCGAGACCCGTCCGCCCATTTATCCGCTCCTCTTCCCCTCCTGCCGCACACGCTCCTCGTTAGCATCACCAGCATTAGAATTCTCACTTAGCCTCTACTCCCACGAGTCGCACTTCTCTCTTTAATCAGCAGCCAGTCTTGCTGTTAATTACCCTCGCAGTCACATGCACGTGGAGCACGCGGCGTAAACACAGGCGGGTTTACAGCCTGACCTCTGTTTGTCAGTTTACGACGGTACATGTGTAAAGCTAACCGTCTCCTGTGTGTTCAGTGCGGAGGAGGCAGCAGCAGATGGGTTTTTATATTGACTCTGACAGGTCGCTAGATACAAAGCTGATGGTGCTGCACTACATATTCAGACTCCGTTTCATGTGTGGCTCGATGCTGACTGACGGTGGGCAGGGCCGCGGGCTGCAGAAGCCCCGAGAAGATTGAGCAAATACTAAAACATAAACAGGCCGAGAGCAACACTGGACCGAGTATTAGCATCCGCGTCCCGTGAACAGGGTAAAAACCGTTGGTTCTATTCCCAAACGCTGCCATAGAAGAACTCGTTCAGGCTTTTTCTAATCGCGCTGCCGCGAACTTTAACCTTTGTCACGCTGACCGAGGCCCGTAGAGGCTCCCGGGTTTGTTGCATGCTCTGACTTTGGGGTAAGTTTGCTGGGACGTCCGGTCCTGGGAATACTGGTGACTGTCTTCAGTGTATTCCACATGGGAATGATCTTTCCCATTGAAATTGTTTGGATTCGTATAATTTTTTTCAGTATTTTAGGAATAAAGCATTCAATAAATCAGGCCGTGAATGATAGATGAGCAAACCTCTCTGTCCAAACCTCCAGAACACAGACAGTAATAAAACTGGAAACTATGGTTTCTCCATTTATGTGACACTTTGAACTTCTCCAGCACAGAAATCTGAACGATGAATAAAGCCAGGTTCAAAATTCCTTTTGATTTTGCTGGCATGTTAGAGTCAAAGGCTTTTACAGAGGGGCTTTTGGGTATTTTGTTTTAATCATTTCATGAAACTTTTCCCAGGAAGAGCCAGAAGAAGAAGTCCATTTCCTCCACGCGTCTCTCTAAATTAGGCTCGGAGTGACGTATGAATGAACACCCGCGTTTAAACCTCCAGAATGTCGACAGGAGTAAAAGACGCGGACCTTGTGGTTTATCTCCCCACGTGGGAAAAATTCGTTTCGGTTACGCTGACGTGTTACCGTCAAACATTTTACACGGTGATTCTTTTTATTACTTAATAAATCAGAAAATATTCTCAAGAAGACGTCGGACAATTTTCCTGTGTATTAGGAATGAAACGCTCCACAGATCCCCTCGAGCCCGGAATAAACGTGAAAAGTTTGGTGGGTGTAAGCGGTGCTGAAATGGAGATTTGTGGCCTCTGACGTTGTGGATTGTAAATGATTAGACATTTTTTTATTGAAAAACACGTTAGTGGTGAAAATACATCAACTAACATCACCATGAAACTTCCCCAGCTGATGTATAAAGACTGTCGTTGTTATATGTAACTATATATGTGCTAATGTTGGTAATCAGTGAGCTATAAAGTTGCTTATAAAGTAATAATGAAGCCAGGAAATTGATATGTCTTAAACCGATATAATCCTAGTGTGCATGCTTTAACGTCTCAGGTAGCTGAAGGTCACCCACGACCTTCAGCTACCTGAGTGCCAAAGTCAGAACCGTGGCTGATTATTAAAGGAAGGTACGGGCCCGTCCACCGCCCTGACCTCCTCACCTGCGCCGGCCTCGGCTTTGAAGCGCAGAATCAGCAGTTGTGAACGGGCTCCAGTTTCAGCAGCAGATTACTTCACGTTTGATGTTCGAGTGAGTCTTTGAAGGGTTTTAAGGACAACGATGGGCCTGGAAGCCGCAGTAACGCTGCTTTGTTTACCTGAGGAGAATTCTGGAATATCGCCGGTTTTTATTCAGCGCCGTAAAGACACGAGGCGACTCTAAAGTTTTCTTTTGGCATCTCGTCATCGACGGGCAGAGGCAATTACGTCCGTCGGAAGCATCTCCGCCTCGTTACGTTTTGTCTCTCGGTGTGAATACGCACGAGGAAACACCCACCCACCCCCTTCAATGCCCACTCTCAGAACTCCTCTCAGCACCACGGCGTCTCCGTCTCTGTTCAGCTCAGCGCTTCGTTTTTGAAATCACCTCCAAACAATGGAAATTAGTCCGATTTCCAGCATGGGGAAAACAATCAAACAAACACGATTAGCGCTGATTTGTGTTGGGCAAGTTTTATTCTGCAGCAATATCCTGATCTATTAACCAATGCAGACGTGTTGATTTTCCTGGCGGCGGTGCATGCTGCACTAGTGGTTTAGTATAAATAGTTTAAGAGGCCCAAATCCATTTATGAACACGGCCACAATGAGAGAGGGCCAAGAATACATCGGGATTCATGTGACAAATGAGTTTCTATCACCATTTGTTACAGACTGTATTTGTTTTTCAAGTCACCCCCCCAAGCATCGATCTAAGAAATGAAGTTTCCAAAAACTGATGAATCTCATGCAAAGTTTTAGATAGAGTTCCAGCATACGCTACTTTCCTTCTAAACCTGAGAAAGATGCCAATATCTGCCAGACACATTGAAATGCAAAGAAATGCATAGAAGCAAACTTTTTCCTCCAGCTGAATTAAATTCTGCCGAAGCAAAATCAAAACAACACTGAGCGCAGAATTATGCAGAGCAGCCGTGGCCCACTCAAACCTTTAATCACAGCTCTGATTAACACACCAAACTAAGATGAAGTGTTTTCTTCTGTGTGATTTATTTTGATTTTCTTGTTAACAGCTTTCCTTTTGACACCAGCAGGAAGCTTTAATTTCAGTTCTGGGGCTTTATTTCATTAGTTGTGATGACTTTTTTTTAGCCTACATATGTTTTTATAAATATTAATTATATTCCATCCATCCATCCATTCTCTACCGCTTATCCTTCTCAGGGTCGCGGGGGGGCTGGAGCCTATCCCAGCTATCTTAGGGCGAGAGGCAGGGTACACCCTGGACAGGTCGCCAGTCTGTCGCAGGGCTGACACATACAGACAGACAACCATTCACACCCGCACTCACACCTATGGGCAATTTAGAGTTTCCAATTAACCTATCCCCACTAACTGCATGTCTTTGGATTGTAGGAGGAAGCCGGGGTACCCGGAGTGAACCCACGCAAACATAATTGGAGACATAATTATATTATGAAACAGAATTTTTTTTTAAAATACAGTCGAAAATATTTGATTTATTGACCTCAAACACATGTGGTAACTTCAGAGAGCTCTAGTGGGCAGCAGACGACACTTTGAGAATCACCAGAGAACTAGGAACCGTGATGTCACCCACGGGTTTTAGACGTCTCACTGTCACAGTTTTAGCCGCAGCCATGTTGGCGTTTTAGAGCTAGAGGTGTCCATATTTGGTATCACTTCCCAGCTTGGCTATACAGCTGCATCCACAAACTGTATGGGGGCATCACACAGACACGGATACCTGCTCAGTGCTCAGTAATGTCCAAAGAACAAGCTAGAATCCCAAGCCTGGAGCTCAGACGTCTTGGACGGTCTGTTAGTACAGTGTATAGTACATACATGTACTATAGTACAGCCATATTATTGGTCACATGACGTCATTAAAAAGGCTCCAAAAGGCTCCAACAGCACAAACACTATCCAGACGTCCAGTTCAGGGACTAGCTGAGGTGAGCACTAGTCAAAGAAGCCGTGCCCCCCAGTGAGCTATGTGAGCTATAAATTTAGCCCCGTTACCTAGAGAGATCAAACCCATTTGTTGTAGCAGGCTGTAGCTGCTTTGATGTTCTTCTTGAACGTCTCCTGGACGTGCGTGCTGGACTTTCTATTTATTTATTGATTAGAATTAAACAATATTAATAGAACAGTGACATTCTGTTGCAGTAATGTGATCGATATTTGTCACTGCTGGAGCCTCCGGTGTGCGTTAGAGGAACTGCAGTTTGACTTAGCTTCTTTTTGTTCCTTGCTCTGAATGAACGCGGTCCTGCAGAGCTGGAGCCAAAGAACGGCACATTTCGAGCAAGCTGATCAACGAAATGGTGCAAATGTAGAAAACGAGCGGTCATGTAACCACTCAACTGCAGTTGCACAGGTCTGCGGATGTTAAACCTGCAGGAAACCGTGCACAGCTCAAAATGGCCGACAGCTGGTTTATTGAGGAATTGTTGCTGTGTAACGGTTTCACGCTGTTCATTCCAGCATGTGAAGCCTTAAATGCGCAGACGGCATTTTAAGGACATGCATGCCGTCCACTAGATGGTGCATGATTTGGATCTGCTGGTAAAATCAGGCTGCCTCAGATAAGTGAAAGTTTGGTGTCAGATGATGTTGGATCATTATTGTGATGCACTGACCCGGTTTACTGGAAGGTTTTTTTTTATTGCTTTTATTGCTGTGAGATGTAGCACTTTGTAATTATCCTTTTGTTACTGTTAGACTTCAGTGTATCTAAAGTAATGATTATGAATCCTAATGAGTCTGTGCTTAATTTGCATGTTTTATGGACTAACCAAATGTTGATGCCTAAAATCCAGATTAATAGTTGGTGCGGTCAGAGAATGAGAGGATGGGACTTTATCCATCAGGAAAAGAGAGAAGACGGGATTAGAAACAACATGTAGTCCTCACAGAATAATTAACTTTCGGCTCAGAGTGAAATTTTTATTCCCTGGGAGCCGTGTGGCTCCCTTAAAAACATTGCTGGTGATAAATGGGTCCAAACATGCTTGTGTTTGTCCTGAGTCTCCAGTTAAAAAGGCCTGCTGTCATTATTTAATTAGAAGGATTACTCCAAAGTGACTTAGTGCTGTTATTGTCAATTAAATAAAAATAATAGGCTATTTTGCTCTTGCAATCTAATCAGTCCAAATGTGCTGCGAGCCCTCTGAGAAATCACGCCACGAAAATTAAGGGTGAACGTTGACGTATCACTCTTGGAGCTCCGGAGAGGGCTGCGTCTTTAAAGAGTCCACAGCCGATGCTCCGAGGCTCTCCGAGCCTGACGCTGCTGCATGTTGACGTGAGGAAACTGAGCTTCGGCGTACTTGACCCCTGTTTAGCCGGGCAGGGGGG
>VVHJ01063695.1:28109-38342 GCA_015107715.1 Tylochromis polylepis
GCCGGGCAGGGGGGAGAAGTGCTGATTTCAGTCTGAGCACTTGAAGACGCCTCAGTGCACTGCTGTTAATTATGAAGGAGGCTTAAATACAGCAGGAGTGAGGACGGAGCGGGGGAGGGCGGGAGGCAGAGAGGGGCTGAGGTTCTGGCAAATTAGGCAGGCAGTGGTATGAACGTCTATCCCCCTGCTGGAGGAGATCACCCCACAGCCAATCCTGTGACCCCTCTTTCTCTCCGGACTCACGTCGCCACATCGCACGCCGGCATCGGCCGGCAGTCCACAGCGGCTCTAACGAGAGCCGACAAAGCCCGGGACGCTTTCACCTCATTAGGAAGCGTCCCGGTGGCTTGGTTTCCTGAGGGGAGGGTTGTAGCTTTGGCGTGTTATCATGAGTCTCTCCTGCTTCTCGTCACTTTGAAAAGACACAAAGCACCCCCCCACCCCCTTCCCTCCTGCTTTATCCAGGCTTGTTGCACGTTCTGCTTTTCTCTGACTTCAGGGATGAACCTGTGGAGTGACACTGACAACACCATGTCCCCTCACGCACCGCTGCAAGACACCAAAGTGACAAAACACGAAAGAGAGACTAAAGTGACGAGGCATCCTCGCACCCCTCCAGAAGGAGGGAAAAAAAATCCCCCAGCCCTGTTTTCT
Source organism: Tylochromis polylepis (assembly GCA_015107715.1). Taxonomy (NCBI): domain Eukaryota; kingdom Metazoa; phylum Chordata; class Actinopteri; order Cichliformes; family Cichlidae; genus Tylochromis; species Tylochromis polylepis. The sequence continues at coordinate 28,764 of VVHJ01063695.1, forward strand.
TATTCCCCTCAGCTGTCAGAGCCGCAGGCTGAGTCGCCACAGCGCTCAAGGACTACCGCAGTCCTGACAACGCGCACGCACACACACACACACACACACACACACACAATCACATGCATACACAGACACATTCCCGAAAAACACACACAGCGATCAAACACTCACCAGCAGAAAGTAGGAGCTGTATCCATCACATCCCGTGCACCACGCAGCAGCAGATGGACGGCAGGTATTCCTGGCATGGTTGCAGCGCCGTGGAGTGAGTGAGTGTGAGTGTGTGTGTGTGAGTGTGTTTTATTTAAGGCATGCAGCGCTGCATTTTAACATCCAGCAGAAGCAGCTATTTTCTTGTTTTCCTCGAGCATCTCCAAGAACAAACGTCTTCTCTCTTTTGCTCTCCACAGCGACAGAGATGTGGAGAGAGGAGGGAGGGGGGGCGAGCGAGAGACACTCACTCACACACACACACACAGAGAGAGAGATCAGAATTAAAGAGAGAGAGAGACAGAGAGACACTGAGAATGAGTGATCCTTCCTCTCCTCTGCTGTTGGAGAGGAGATCATCCATCACTCTATTACACACACACTCCATGAATACACACACACACATTCCAGCTCCCCTGGGAACTGCCAATGAGTGTTCGCCTTTGAAGCTCTGGATGAATCTGATTGGTTTAGCAAGCTGCCTGTCAGTCATGATCCCCTGTATCCCCACGGCAACGGAGAGGAGGTGGTGGTGATGGAAAAGGGGTTTGGGTTGGAGGGGGGTGGGTAGGAGGAATTGGAGACAGAATCTGTGGAAGAGAAGGATGGATGACAGGGTAGCGGATGAGCCGGTGAAGAGGAGAAAAAGATGGAAGAAGATGATGAAAAGTAGAGACCAGAGGATGAACAGGTGGAAGAACAGGCATGAGGGGGAGGAGGAAGGTGAAGCACTGTCAGCCTGCCTGGGAGGGGTCATAGTGGAAGTCACGAAGGTGCAACAGGGACAGATGAGGGTAATTCACAGACTGTATCTAAAAGATGGTCATTGCACCAAGTCTGAAGAGTTTAGCTTCTCTGAAAGTGCCTTAAACCTGGATTCTTTCTTATGACCAGCAGGGGGCGACGCATAAAGTCAAACCTCAGCTCAGCTGATCTAGGACCTGATGACCTTATGGCCTCATTTAAACATTTCAAGTCTTAATGAATGCAACCTGTCCGTCCATCCGTCACAGGTGGAGCGGAGATGCCCAGACATCCCTCACATTCACAACAAATCCACATCTGAAAGTTCAGCGGCTCTAGACAAATGTCTGCAGAGATGTGGGGAAAAAGTGACTTGGTTCGATGACTCGTGTTTCACAAGATTGTGTAAATGTGGCCTGGAAATGGAGAACACTCCAGGCCCGAACTGTTGAGGAGATCCAGTTTCTCCAGAGTGCATTTAACCTGCACCGTTTGGGTCCACCTTAAAGAGTTTGGGATCCCTGCACAGCTGTGCAAAAGTTAATAAGTGGTCACCTTTACAGTAAACTTTTCCCTCTTCCATGATGACGGTGCCCACGTCCAAAGGACATGAGGGTCACTAAATGCTTTGACATGGATGCAAATGATGTAACTCATAAACTACATCCACAAATGAGGGAATGTGTTTGGGAAGAGTGGCGTTCATGTCTCCAGTCAAGTTCCAGAGACTTGGCCGCGGTGCCACATGGTGGTCCAACCACCCGTTTACGTGGATCACGTGAAACATTTCACCTGCACGGCTCATTTCCAACAAGCAGTTATTTACATGCTCTGTATTTGGTACTGTTGCAGACATGCATTTTTTAAAATTTGCTTTATTTTGATAGATTTCCATTCTTCGCTGTTATTGAATAACACCAAGAATATCCAATTCATTCATTCATTTTACTATTTTTGCACCATAGTTGGTGTAAGTACACTTTCAAATCAAATGTTTTCTCCAAACTTTAAACATGGAAAAATGTTATGAATCAGCTACAGACTAAGTCAATTTACATCCTGCATCCAGCTGTAAAAAGCAATAAAGTTCAGCAAATTTATCGACTTAGTTTAATGTTCATAGCGACTTGAACTGGACTTTATTACATTACGGTGGTGATGTGCAGCTTTGTTATACAGTATGTAGAAATTAAACAGCGAAAACCTGAGCGCAGAATTTACCGCATTTAATGGCTCACACCAGAATCCAGACTTCATGCACCAAAAGCACACGTTGCATCTCCAGTGGACAACACCTAAAGGAAACCACAGAGAGCAGCATAAGTGTGTACTGTTTGCACCATCAAATGCAAAAAGAGTTTTTAAGCGCTAATGTCATGGTTCTGGGTCATGTTGACCCAGCGTTTTGAGTTTTCTTGTGTTTTGGTATCTGTTATGTATTATTATGATTATTGGCTTAGTTCTGAGTTTGTACTTACTATGTCTCTGAGTTTACTTATGATCCGTTTAGTTCCTTGTTTATTAGGTTCCCCTCGTGTCTTTGTCCTCTGTGTCTCTGTTTATGTGTGTGTCCTTGTGTCTTCTTCCCCAATATTCAGTGTGCAAGTCAGGCCCCCTGTGTCTAAGTCTCCCTCGCCCTTTGTTGTGTCTCAGTGATGTCTTTTTCTCCCTTCATGTCCCCGCTCCCTCTCTCCTCTTGGTTTCATGTTCTCCCTTGTCTCATCATGTGTGTTCTCCCTAGCCATCATGTTCTCTGTATTTGTTTCTTAGTTGTGTCCGTGCTCCGTCTCCCGTTTCTATTTCCCTGATGTTATGTCAAGCCTGTGTGTCTTGGGTCTGCGTCTCTGTACTTCCTGTTTTATTTTGACAGTCTTGCGTCCCATGTTCAGTGTGTTCAGTTTGCTTCCTCCGGTCCTGTCATTATGTTCATTCGTCCCAGCTGTGTTCCCCGTGTGTTTCCTTTTCCCTCGTCACTCTCATCTGTTAACTTTACACGTCTTCCTGTGTTCCTAGTTCCTCGTGTCCGGGTTTTCATGTTCGTTTGCCTTATGTTAGTTTTCCCACTTATTGTTTAGTCTCTTGTTGTTTCACCTTTGCCCCTTTTTTTTGTACTGTTTCACCAGCCTTATTAAACGGCTCGCTTTTCGTTAATATCCAGTTCCGTTTCCACGTTTGATTTCACCTCTCCACTCCACACGGCCTGCCAGCGCAGACCATGACAGCTAAATAAATAACCAGTCTTTCCCAGGTGTGTTGATGGTGACAGTGGGAGTGGCTCGATCCCACCTGTGACGCCGTTTATGCAAGTCTGCGTGCAAATAGAGACTGGACCTCTAAAAAAAAAACATGGACGCAGCTTCTGGGTCTGCAAGGTGAAGCTAATGGAAATACCTTAAACAACCAGTCTTTCTAATGACCAGCAGGGGGCAACTCCTCTGTTTCAGGAAGACAGCATGTTGTATAGAAGTGTCAAGGAAAATGAGCCTACTGCTCTCTTGATCTCTGACCTGAGATAACACAGCTGATGGGTTTGTGGTCTCAGTTACTCGTTTTAGGTCTTACTGAATACAACATGATTGTTTTATTATTTTAAATATTAGAGCTTAAAAAAAAGATGATGATGTTTTAGTCCCTTGGTTTTAGTCAGATCCACTGCTCGCCTCAGAACACAAAAATGGTGATGGCCTTTCAGCTTTGGGCTTCAAAATCATGCTTCCGTAACCAACATGTGACGTCACAGTGGCCATGTCCATCTTTTGTTGCAGTCTATGTGTGAACAGGTTAGTGAGAGACACCTTTGTCCTCTAAGGTAAAATAAAAGTGCTGTGTAACTGCTGCCTGCACACCGTTCACCTTCACCACACGTTCGCTGTCTCAGTTTAGTTGAAGAAAAACAAATGTGCAGCGTGTTTGAATCCAGTGTAATCTGATTTGTATCTACAGCCGTAATGAACCAAAGTCAAAGCTGCAGTGCAAACAGTTTGGTTAGGTTGGTTTGTAGTGTTGCAGCTGGTTGAGTAAGGCAGTGAATCAGAGATGAAAGAGCTTAGATCGATTCCTGTCAGAGCTTCAGCACATAAAAGAGACACAAAAAGAAAAAACACGTGAGCAGAGATTATTCAAGCCTGATAACCCGAGTTATCCCAGCATGATCTCACAATGATTCAAAGAGCTGCTTATCTTCTCAGGAGAGTTCGGCTTTCTGCGTTTTCACGAGTCGCCATAAATGTTCAGTGGGGTCAGGGGGCCACCGTTGTATCTTTCTCTCTCTATGATGCTGCTGTCCTCACATTCACTGCTCCACTGAGCTCTGCCTGCCATTTATCAGCACTGTCAGCCACTGTGAACTACCGCCTGTGTCTTAGCTGAGGCTGTGCAGGACTTGTTGACCAGACAACACATGGGAAAACAGTTAAGTGGATTAGAAACTGGTTGGCTACCAGTTGGCAACCGCTTGAGACCACTAGTCTTTGGGGAAAATGAGTGTTCCCAGACCAGTTGGTGAGTGGTTGCAGGCAGTTGCTGTGAAATCAGTTGCTAATCACCAGTCATGCAGGCCTAAAGACCAGTCAGTGATGCCATGGTAACCACCGGTCCCCAACTAAATCGGTTGCAAAAGAGTAAAAGCTGTGCCTTTAGAAATGTGTTGGTTTCAGCAGTAGGGCACAACTTCCAGTTTGCATCACACTCTTTGGCTTTACATCCACTTGGCAAGTAGTTTGTGTTCAGACAAGTCTGTCTTCCATGCAAAGTACAGGCAACCACGGCAATCTGCTAGCAACCAAAGCCAGCACAACGAGGTTTTTTATGCAGCAACTGATTTCACCTGGCAACACCCAGCAATCTCCAGCAACCAGTCGACAACCAGTCAGGAAATAGACATTTTTACCTAGCAAATGGAGGTTACAGTTCTTCGTATTGATACAAAAATAAAATAAAATTTTATTTTTAAAACAAGGATGTAGGAATATTGTGTCAACATAAAATAAAATAACCTGTGTCATTGGTGTCAGCCCACCTCTGGATGAACACTAGTTAAATGTTCATAGTCAGACCTACAGATGGAACATGAACATGAAATTAATATTTCCTGCTTTTAAATAGTGAAGAAAGTCCATGTCTGGATTTTGGAGGGGGTGATGGAGTGAAACCTAAGTTTGAATCACACGCATCATCAAATTTTACACTTCAATTGTATTTTTTTCAGTACATTTTGAATTTAACATCTGGCGGTTGGTTAAGTTTAGAAAAGATCACAGTTTGGGTTGAAGTAAAATACTTGCTACTTATTTGGGGGGGTCAGGCAGAGGTTACTTGCAAAGTTGTGATGATCATCACAAAAAAATGCGACAGTTTCACATTTTGCTCTGAGACCGGGCTGGATGGCGGCACTGCCCTCAACCTCTGTGAGGGGAAGCTGTAGCAGCAGCAGTAGTAGTCTGATGTATAAAATAAACGCTTGTGTGTTTGCTGTATCAGAGTAAACTGACCTGTAACCACAGAGCGATGTGCGACCACGTCCTGCACAGACGTGTGGACGTTAACCTGCTGCTGCGAGCCACGCTCTGACCACGCTCTGCAAACTACTCTGACATCGTGTGCATGTCGTGTTATGTGCCATAAATTTCAGCAACATTTAAAACACAATTTGATTATCAGAGAGCATGACTCGCAGCTTCAAATGTTCTTAAATACAAAATATTTGTTCAAAGTTTCACTTTTCTGACTGTTTTCTTGCTCTTCGACTGCTCTAGCTGATTTCCCTATTATCTAACCAGTAAATTAGTCGCCTAGCTACCTCCACATTAGCTCTTGTTTTCCCTCCAAAAAAGTGGTTCAGAGACCTAACTGTATTTCTGAGGCTACTCCTGCTGTTAAACTGGGACTTTTTATTTAGTAAAATCTGTAAAAAAAAAAAAAAAAGCAGTTTCTCTCTCAGTGGGGAATGCTTGATGTATTGATCTTCTGGTGGAGTGATCACTTTGAATGAGACAGACTAGTTTCCTAGTCTTATTTTTTCATCCACTTTCTACAAAATGTTTTAGAGCTCCATACACGACCCCCTTAGAAGTCTTCATTCAGTCCAGCCTCTGAGAAAGCTCTTTGCTCAGAATTAACAACCTGACTTTTGACTCTTAGTACTGATCCCGTCCGTCCGTCCGTTCATCCATCCATTGCCCCCAGGCACCTCTCCTCCAGCTCAACCAGGAGAACACCGAGTTGTTTCCAGGCCAGCTGAGAGTCTTGGGGCTTCCCTGGTCCAGTACGACGCCCGGACGGCCTCACCCAGGAGGCCCCCAGACGCCCTAACTACCTTCATATAAATGATACGACCTCCATCCATGGCCAGAATGTTAGCATGTTTGCTGCCATGTCAAAATAAGTTGGTGAAATTGAGATTCGTTTACTATTTTCCGGACGTTTTGTGCATGATTGTAGTTTAACACCATGGATGTAGGTATTGGGAAGGCGCATTGTCTTCAGAGACTGTGTGTCGTCTTTTTCCCGAGAGAATTAACATCACCACCTCTGTGGTTGTTTTTTTCTTTTTCACATTGGTGATTTTGTACCTGAAGTCTCTAAATAAGTTCTTGATCAAATGTATTTTAAAACATCAAACAAAGACGCGTATCTTTAATTGCTTACCTGCAATAATCTGATTGATGTTTCTCACTCTGTAACAGACGAGCTGACTGAACCTGTGCTTATGTGGAAATAATGTCGACATCTGTCCGTCTATGGTTCCTCAAACTACCTATGACGTTACAATGCTGTGATTGCGACCATTCCCCAACTCTCTGTGAATGGTGCTCATGGCCATTGATCAATAGTCATGACAATTTGCACATTAATGATCATGAACCTGACCGCGTAGCCTGTTGTTCGCCCGTAGAGCTAGTTTCAATGATTGTGCAGATGTACTGTTTGTAAGGTTGGAAGCCTGCAGTCAGCTGAGACTGAAGAAGTCACTTGGATGATGACGAAACGTTTCTACTTCTGAGAACGTCCAGATGAACACAATCAACTTTTTGGGATTTCCTTACCGGGATGACTGAGCACGCATCAAGACATATGACCGGAGAGATAACATCGCTGTTTCACCTCAAACGAGCTCAAGCCCCTCAATCATATCTAAATATCTCACGCAAAGACAGCTCTCTCTGTGAATGAGTTAACGTGCTCGCTGCCACTCACCCACTTTCAGTTCAGTTTGACCTTTAAATGATGCAGAATCCGCTGACGCCCCCGTTACGCTCATCTTCGTTTTAGCGGTATTGCATAATGAGCTTTGAGATGGGACTGTCGCTCCCAGCTCGACATTTTTCGAGACGCGGTGTTTGTTGTTCTAAAGGGGCGTGTTTCACGATGTTTTCTTCAACCTGAGCAATCAGCTTTTAGTTCTTAAAGCTAACCTACAGGCTGAAAACTAAACAGCCGGAGGAAAAGCTTCAAAACACCAAGGCTCAAACAGGTGTAGGTGCATACGTGAGACTGATGTCATCCCCACCTCATCAGAGTTTCTTGTTCTGTAAAATGGGATTTGAGACACTTTGTGTAAAGCTGAGACAGGTGGCATCATTTCAAGCCCCGAGGTGATAGCTTTAGGAGTTTTATTTCTTACTGAAAATTTGCAGATTTACTTGAAGTTTGAGAGATTTTCAACTCAGATTTTTAGTCACACCCGTGTCCACTTTTTGGGCAAATCATAAAACGTCATATATGATGATGTCAGGTAAAAAGATGAGTGAGAAACAGCTGCAGCCACAGACTTGATCTGAACAGGGCTGTTTCCACAGTTTACTACAACACGCTTGTAAGATTTTAATGTGGCTGTTTTCCTGTTTAGGTTTAATGCTTATTGCCTTTAATGTATTTATATTTATTGCTCCCGCAGGTCCCCGAGGAATCCAAAGCAGAAGATCATCAAACGGGTCATTGGCCTGGAGGGAGACTTCATCAGGTAGGCAGAGGCTTCTTTTTTCTCCACTGAGAATCCAGCCGAGCCGTCATAATTACAGCAGCAGCAACTACAGCGTTTCGCAACGTGCTGCGAGGGGCCGAACGTGTCGCAGCATCGTGCTGCAGTCAAGAGATTCACTTCACCAGACGAACTTCTAATCAGATTAGCTGGCATCACCTCATGGTGAAAATCACTAGTGGGTTCTCATGTGAGCACAAACTCTTCACTACATTTAGAAACAGACTTTTGCTGTCACTATATTTTCAGTCTTTACGATGACAGGACACGTCCTTCCTGCCAGTCTGAAACTTCTCAGACTCTGATCATCTGCAGGTGGTCTAAGGACGTAACGCTAATGTTCCTCTGTTTAAATAACTGTCATCTGTAGGTGTGTCTCTCTTTATGTGGGATTTTTATCTCTTATCCTTCTATCCCACACACTGAGACAGTATCCCGCTATTTTGATAGGCTCTTGTTTACAAAATAGTCTTATTAAAAAACATATTTAATCAGTGAACCGTCTTTTTCCTAATCACTTTAACTCAGTGGAAAACAACATGCAGTGAAGGAACCGGAGCCGTATCTTTAGCTGCCAGACACCCATCTGTTAGCCCACAGACAAAGCTGCTGAGAGTGAACTTGCTCTGGGGAGGAGGGGACACTTGGGATGTCCAGCTGTGGCGAGGCCCAGACAAAGCTTAAAGGCGCAGAGCATGCTCCTGCAAGGGTACCCGCCGGAGACAGCAGGAGGCCCAGATAACAAACACAGGGCATAACCTAAACCTTGGAAGACCCACATGGGAGTCACAGGGTTGATAAACCCTTCCAATACCTGAGGTAGGCCAGGTCACTGATAGATACTCGGAAACAGTCCACTAAACCAATAATAAACAGGCTTCCTCCGTAGAGTCCAATCTGAAGTGCCAATAATGGCACCTCCCCTTCTCCAAAACACCACGGTACCCCCAGCGTGCCATCCCCAGTGGACCCGTCTTTTATTTATATTCATATTTTCATCTTCATTCATCTGTATTTAATTTGTTTTTCTTTTCTCTCTTTTCCTCCTCCTCCTTCTTCTTCTTCTCAGTATTACACTCAACAAAAATATAAACGCAACACTTTTGTTTTTGCTCCCATTTTTCATGAGATGGACTTAAAGATCTAAAATTCATTCCAGATACACAATAATACCATTTCTCTCAAACATTGTTCACAAATCAGTCTAAATGTGTGATAGTGAGCACTTCTGCTTTGCTAAGATAATCCATCCCACCTCACAGGTGTGCCACATCAAGATGCTGATCTGACATCATGAGTAGTGCACAGGTGTACCTTATACTGCCCACAATAAAAGGCCACCCTGGAATGTGCAGTTTTGTCTCACAGCAAAATGCCACAGATGCTACAAGCATTGAGGGAGCGTGCAATTGGCATGCTGACAGCAGGAATGTCAACCAGATCTGTTGCTCGTGCATTGAATGTTCATTTCTCAACCATAAGCCGTCTCCAGAGGCGTTTCAGAGAATATGGCAGTACATCCAACCGGCCTCACAACCGCAGACCACGTGTAACCACGCCAGCCCAGGACCTCCACATCCAGCAGGTTCACCTCCAAGATCGTCTGAGACCAGCCACTCAGACAGCTGCTGAAACAATTGGTTTGCATAACC
>VVHJ01063696.1:0-17135 GCA_015107715.1 Tylochromis polylepis
TCTGCTGACAGTTTCATCTTTTCTCATATGCCTTCCCCCACCATCAGCTCTATTGTACTGTACAGTCACCACACACACACACACACACACACACACACACACACACACACACACACACACACACACACACACACACACACACACACACACACACACACACACACACACAGCACTGACTCCGCAGGATAATCCTCACCCATGGGCTCCCTCTTGAGCCCTAAAGTTGGTGACAGTGTGGCTCAGCCAGCTTTCCACCCACCATCTGCCTAACAGCTAATCACTAAGGTCAACTAAAGCTCAAAGTGAGATGATATGGCTTAGAGACGAAAGAAATCTGCAGGAAGCTTGGGTCGGGTCGGGTCAGGTCAGCAGCATCTAAAAACGAATCATTTCCCTCTTTTGTTTTCTTTCTTTGCTATCTGTATTAATAACTGGATGATCCTAAAAACATTATATCAAATAAGCAGAGAGGTGGGATGGTTTCTTCAGTCATGATGGAGATAATAAAGCAAAATGTTTGAGTTTCACAACAAATGTTATGAAGTTCAGGAGCAAGGAACTGCTCGCATAAGTGTAAGCAGTGGTTCCCGGTAAAATAAATTAATAACCTAAAGCAGCTACTCTTCTTGGGAAGATGAGCCATAAAAATATCTTTTACTTTCATTTATTTTTGATTTCGTTTTTCCAGACTCTAATGGAAAGGGTCAAAAGGCTTGAGCAATATTTATACCAGCAAATAATTCTCAGTTAAAAAACAAAAACGGGGCGTAAGTAAGCGAGACAGTGCATGACACCCTCTTTCTACTGCAGTAATCTCTACTAGGTGATCACTAATTATGGCGCTCGCACATTAAAGGCTACAAATGAAACAACTGGCTCATATTTTAAACCCAGGGTGGATCAGTCACCTGAAAAAGAGTGCTAGTGTACACTTTGCTCTGCATCTGCTGTCAGCGTAAAGCCAGGTTTGAAGCCCAACATCAAAGCCGAAGGAGCCTCTGAGCTGGAGCACTTGTTATTCTGAGGATGTCTGGCAGCTTATCCACTCACTAGCTTTATCAAATCACCTTGGAAGAATTGCCCTCAAAAATGTAGTTGTCTGAGCGAACGTCTTTCTGTGATTGTGTTTCAACACCCGCGTGTGGCTGTCTTTTAGAGTATAAATGTTAGGTAAGATTCTGTGTGAATGAGTGCATGCACGGAGGATAGAAAGAGGGACTGTGGGTAACCTCTACTGTGTCCTTCAGACGCAGCACAACATTGTGTCTTTGACATGTCTGTGCTGTTGAATAGGTGATACTTCATCCATCTTGTGTACCATTCTCCCTGTGTGTGATGTGTATGTATTTTAAATGAACGGGTGCCCTCAAAGGAAAACACTTTTTTTTTTGTTTCAATTAACTGGTATTTTGATTGTATTGAGACTGAACTGCATGCAATTTTAGAATTGTATGCAACTGACGTGATAGAAGATGAGGTGTCTAAATGGGAGATTTCAGCGATATTTCAGTGATGCCTGCTGTTGGGCGCTGTCTGCTCTGGTAAATCACTGAGGGGGAAAACAAATGTCACCACAATGTTCAGTCAAAGCGAATGGTGCATGGATACTGCCAACAAACACAGACAGTGTTAAGTCCCTTGCTATGACAGGAAAGAGCAATGTTAGGAGATGGGGAAGGCAAACAGGAAGAAAAAGAAAAAAAGCCCATTAGATGGCTGCTAAAAATTCCCTGATAATTCTAGGAATTTCTGTGCATTGGCAAGAGTGTTTAATTTTAATGGCCACATAATGTGCAGACATGCTACATAAAGTGAAATAGAGGCTTTACGAATGTGTTGTATTGAGGGTGAAAAGTAAGTCTGAAATTGTGTGCGGAATTGTAAAGAAGTCATCACACGGTGGCAGTTTTTTAGGAAGAGTGACGGATTAGGAGGTGTATTCTTGAGGAATGTTGATAAGGAATGTGTGCAATAAAGTAAGCAAGAATTTTGGCAGGATTGTGCGCGGCATGTGGGTATGATAATGAATGTGAGACAAAGAGGCACTGTGTGCTATTTAGGACAGAGGGTCTATGGAGGAAATTAGTTGGAGGGCTTTTCATTTTTTTTTATCAAGTCTTTCATTTTTCTGGGCTTTTCCAGAGGGAGCTTCACTCAGTTTAAATTTGGATATTTTGTCCTTGTAGCAGATTTTGCATTGCAGACCTACAAATATCTATTTTGAAAACCCAATGTTCTGCCTCTCAGAGGAGTCTGGTACAGCCTTGTATGGGTTCTAACCATGCATTACTAACTACTGCATGATATAAATGTGTCTGCACAGCAGGCAGCACATGATTTTGAATTTTGAAGTTGATCACAAGTTCACTCTATGAAAGGGAAGTACTTGAAGCACAACGCAGTGACTGAGTGACAGGAAAGGAATGAGATGCAATAGCATTTTTTTTAATTTTTTTTTACCAGACTTGCAACTAATAGGAACTTTAAAAACACAAAAAAATATAAAAAATGTATATTTCTGAAGCTCCAGTTCATTTTTGGGGCTTTTTTTTTTTAAAGGAGATTTTAAGGAATGACTCTCAGCACCCTTTGTTGCTTGATCCAAATTCCTCCGTAGATTCCTTAGCCCCAAAAGCCAGTCAGTCCTCACCTCTGTAGTACTGACGAATGCCACAGTAAGTTGTCTGATGGTGATACTGCAAGTAGACAGCCTAGAACAGAGAATGTCTGGTCTGATGTGACGTGAAGAACAAAGTTTAATGCTTTACCAGAGGGGCTAAATGGAAAAATATGGCTTTATGGCCATGAAGCAGTGTTCTGCAATGTAGAGAAGTTAAGCAATCTAGATAATAGAATGCAGCTGTTAAGTGAAACTAGTCATGCTCTTGAATGGAAAAGTTAGGGGAGGCAAAAGAGATGGTGGTCCTAAAAGTAGAAAAGCTGTTAAGAGGATCTTTGTTATTGTAGTTTAAAGTCTGAATTGTTCTGCTTTGCAAGTGAGAATACATTTATGAATATAGGTCTCGCAAAGCTAAGAGTAAGGTGGTGACACAGAAAATTAAAATAATTAAAAAAAAAATGTTATAGTCTGTGTGCCCACACATGAGAGGTTTAAAGTCGTAATCCCTATCCCACACAGATCCCCTTAACCGCAGTACCTACAGTCCATTAAGTTTCTTTTCAGCATCACATTGCCTGTGTAGGTGTGCATACTTTTAGTGTCTTTATAAGGTCTCTGTGTGTGAGTGTGTGTATCTATGACTAACAGTATGGTAAGACAAGACAGAGAGGCGAGGAGAAAAAAGAAAGGGCATGAGACTGAAACAATGATCGATAGGCTCAATAAAACGCAAACGAGAAAAACAGCAACCCTGCAATAGGTGCAAAAATCTCCCCAAGGTCTGCCAAAGACAGGGAAATCCATTTGATCATGATGAACTCAGAGGGCTGTTGTTTGATTTCGACCAGTAAACTCAACAATGGAGCCACATGGACAACCCCCGGTGGAGGAGGCTTTTACACTGGAAGATAAATAAATAGTTTTCTCTCATTTTGGAACAGTGTGAGCATCAGTAGCCATAGTCTGCTTTGAGACACACATCTGCGAAAAGTAAACCAGTTAAGGTAAACTGAACCTTAGAAGCAACTCCAGTGTTTGAGAATCTAAAGTTTTATGTACAAAAACTAACCGACATCCAGGGAATTCTTTGCAACAAACCTGGGTAACATCTAATTTGACATGTGCAAAAACAAAAAGGCCTTTTCATGCATAGCATTTATCCATGCGCTACACGAGTTCATTCTGAGCCATGCACCTTTTTGAGTTTTACATTTTACAAAGCTTGCATGCAGGATTTTCTTATTGCTTTCTAATGAACATTAATGATCCTCAAAAATCCACAAAACTGTGAACCAACTCAACCTGCATTCACAATAGAGAAATGTGCACCATGGAATTAAAGGGAAAAATGATGTTTAACTAGCACCCTCTAATGGATGTAGTTGGTTGCTAAGAGGTAGAATTTGTAATCAGGGACAGAAAGCCGCAGTGCTTAAGGCATAACTTCAAGATTTTTTTTTTCCCACAGAATTTTAATAACACGGCAATTTATCATGACATTTGGCTGTTTGCATCATACTCTAATGTGATTATAATGTGCTCATCATGGGTTCCTAATGTGGTTTTGATGCCACTGCCTTGCTATGCTGTAAGTTTAAATAGCAAAATGCAGCATCTCACTGAATTTGATTAATGCTATCCCAATGAATTATTTTATCTATTACAACTCACAAGCAGTCACTAACGATACATGACAGTATTCCATACACAAGAGATTTAACAATATAAACTGGATAACACAATATGCACTCCATTATGAAATACAGTTTTCTAAAAATCCTTTCCCTCTTGCATAAGCTAAGTGGGGTTAAAAATGATGGACCTCATTTTTGAGGGCAGTTGTGCCAACTAAATACCTCAAAAACCATCCTAAATAAATTATAAATCAGTCCTGGAATTACAGCAGTACAAAATGGATGTGTGCCATGCTCGCTCTTCCAAGCGTTTTAAATATTCAAAACAGGACACTAACAGAAATTGAGCCTTGGCTGCAACACTGTTTTTGAATATTCCTTTTTGAATAAGGATTTGTTTAATGTGCAGAATGCACAAAGCCAAATATGAAGTATGCTGATATTTCTGCTGTTTTAGTGTGTGAGTGGCATCTTTCAGGAATGCAAGAACATGTGAGGACACTACACAGTGTAGCAGACTGCTTCCAGATGACAGAACTTGTCTGGATTGTTTATATGTGTGGGATGCTGTCAGTTTACATATATGTTAATACTAACAAATATTGTATATCTGATCTACTAACACATATTTTCATTTTCTCAAAATTGTACTGTGTTAGTGTTGTACTTTTTTTCTTTTACTGCCTTTCTGTTGTTATACCTTTTCATGTTTTTTGTTGATGTTGTTTTTATGAAGAATTGTTCTTATTTGGTTGGACTTGCTCGGTTTTATTTATTGTATTTGCTCAGCACTGTTGAACTTACACCAATGGGGAAACTTCCCCCAAACAGAATCTCACTGTGTGACCGAGTCAGAAAGATGAAATGTGTGCGTAAAATAAAAACAGCAGAACAGTTTCTAAAGCCAATACGTGTCCCGACATGTTCAGCAGTGACCTTGGTGGCGTCAGACTTGCGGTCACACAAGTCTTCCAGACAGTTTCCCACTCTTGTTCTTACAGACTCTTAACTTCTCTCTCTCAAACTGATCTCATTGTCTTCCAAAAAACATACAAACACTTAAAAAAATTAAAAAGATGAAGAAGCCATAAATTACACTGGGCCTTGGCACCGATTATCCACAGAGGGCAGGCCTGACTCCTCAGGCACCTCCTGAGTGTCACCAGGGATTTAAACACGGACTCCTTGCACTAAGAGCCCAAAGAAGCAGCAGAAGCAGGAACGTACTGGCTTTTCTGGATACGCCAAGAAGCAGCAAAGCAGGAATAAAGACCAGCAATATGCAACAAGAACTACCAGCCTGCACTCAAGGAGGGGAAACAAATCTAACATGTTAACTGCACTCACAAATTGCAGGCTATAATGACAGTCTGCAATAATAATTACTAATTGTCCAGACTGACATCTTTTTTTTTCTTCTTAATTTTGTGGTTTTTGCAAAGCATGCATACTTTAATGTTCTTTGGCTCCTTACGGATGACTCCCTCTCAGTATCGACAGACACATACCCTCAATTCACCCTCTCTCCATGTTTGCCATCAGACCTGTGTACATTTCTACAATAACTCCTACATGAAATGAAAGGAGGTGTCTTATTCTGAAATAATATTCAATAAAATAACATATATTTGTATGATTATAAGCAACGTTCTCTGACATTTGTGTGTGTGTGTGTGTGTGTGTGTGTGTGTGTGTGTGTGTGTGTGTGTGTGTGTTTTTATGGTAATATACACAGCATACACGCTTCCATGACAAGTGATAACAAATTTAATACAAATAGTTAAATTAAAGTCTGTCTATGTGTATTTCCCACAATTTGGTAAACTTTATTACTCAATGTTTATACCCGGTAATGAAATACATACATACGTATAAGCTGTGGGATTGTTCCTGCTGGAAAAATATTCTTCCTAATCTGAACGTTATTCCAAATACTGAAACAAAACCACGGCTTTGTTTTTCACATCAATACGATGCTATAAAGTGAAACAGACAAATAAAGTATGACAGTTACGTTTATGCTACTATACATTACTAATTTCGCTTAATCCGATACCTTCACTTTCAGATCATTTACAGTCTCTGGATTTGGTTGTTTTCCAGTCATGTCTCCCTGTTTTACTTCGTTTTATGTGTTTCTATCAGTGTTCCTCTCCGTGGCCAGAAGGTGGTGAGCTAGCTCCATATTTTCTGAATATGTGACCTCACATGGTCTAAAACGAATCATAACTGAGGTTGCTGGTAGGAATAAAAGTCAGTGAAACCAGAGGTGGTGCCAAGACTCCATGACCTAGTTAATAACTGATAGAGTAGCGGTGCAATAACATAAACCTGCATGTGTCCTGCATGTATGTGTCAGATTGAACAGATGTTGCGCGACAACAGAGTTTCTGGTGTTGGACCACATACAGTAGCAGGCTGCTCATGCACACTTCAAAATTAGAACGCACCACTGCAGATGACCTATGAAGTCTTAACCTTTGACCCCAAGGTTGCAAGACCAAAGTCCTCACCTCCTCTCGGCCCCTTGCTTCTTTCTCTGTCTCCTTGCCAGTGGAGAGGCTAACTGAGCTGTGAACTTTGCCCTGCCCAGCGGCTTTGTGTAACAGCATGGGTTTGGCCACAGGACTGTAACTGACAATTGGGATGTGTCAGCGCTGGTGAAAGGGCAGACCGCAGGGAAAATGAAAATGGGAGAAATGTTAGCATGCAAACAAGGCGGCAGGCGTATTCGTTTTGGAAGGGAAGTACACAGATTTTTGTGGATTCTTTTAGCCTCCAAATATATGTGGTTTGTGCATGGAACTGACTACAATGACTATATTGCTTATATAATAGGAAAAATAACAATAAATTGCCTTTGGAAGACCTGAGGAAACATGTTAACTGTAGAAGTTTCAGCCCCCACCTTCCTTTAACACTTCTCCTGTGGCCTGTGCCATAAATTCCTTGGTACTCCCACCCCCCGACCTTTCTCTAATGACATAATTTAGTGTACTGGCCCTTTATCACTGCCAATTTTCAAATGTTTACAGCAATTTTCCAAATGAGCTTTATTATTATTATTATTATTATTATTATTATTATTATTATTGTAAAGCATCCTGGGTGTCAAGGTGTCAATTTCAACACATCATGAAAGCAACATTACTATAGAGAGAAGTCAATCAAATGTATCAGTTATTATACACAAGGAGCTGGTGTAATACCCCTGGGCTGGGAGGTCGATATTAAAGGATAATCACTGGAGATTTAGCTGCTGTAATTTAAGGTCTGTAATGGAGAAATCCATGCCCGGTGTGTAATAAAGACTGAGATCTCCGCTATTAAAACTTGTGGCACAGCAAGAATGATGTGGGAATGTCTCTCTCTCTCCACCTGGGACCTCCCTGTTTCCCTCCACCCCTCCTCCAGACCGTCACCTAACTTCCGGCCACTCTCTCTCTCTCTCGCTCTCTCTCTCTCACCTCTATCAGCCTCACCCCCTCTCTATCTAGCTCGTCCCAGTTCCCACACACACACAGAGACATACATTAAACCGGTTCAGTGTAAGTGTCATGTAAACGCTCTCCCCCCGGACCCGGACTTTCGCCTCGCTGGATCAGGAACCGCGGTGTGTGCATCCGTTTTGTCTAGCGGCTCCGCCCGGTGTGCGGTGCGGACTGACTGCACACATCTGAGAGTTTTATTGGATTGCCCGACAGCGGCGGGAGAGGACTGGTCTTACCCCCAACGCGGGACAAAGAAAGCGGGGGGGAATTAAGGAAAAAAGGATAAGAGTGGAATAAGAGAGGAGTGAGCATGGATAAGTGTCTTTTCGCATTCGCTTTTGGGCTTTTGATGCTCGGTAAGAGACGTTTCTTTGCTTGACTATACTGATGGCTAATTAACTCCGATAGATGTCGGCATTCTCCGGTAGCGAGAAGCCTGTGTTGAACTCCGTTTTGAAATCTGACAATTCAATACGTTTCGGTTGTCTACCAGCGAACACCCATTTTTAAACACCATTTAAACCATTTTCCGCATATTTAACACCACCTTTACAATTCGGCATAGACCCAACCCATCAACCATCACTTATTTTTAATACATTTGTAACTTTTCAACTGGCTCCCGCTGTTAATGCTGTGGATTTGGATGAAATAAGTTTGCGAAGGCAACAAGCTAGCCTCCTCAAAAAGTTGAAATTTAAGTGAAACACAAGTGTCGGTTGGTATATTGGATTAAGCCGAATTGAAAAGTCAATCCAAGAGATTGAAAATAAATGACCGAGTTATTATCTGAGACACGGCTGGGCGTGACTGATAGAGTTACGTAAAAATGTAGTGTTTTTAAATGAAGTTCGTCACGGGAAAAATGCACCTACTTCCTCCATAAAATTAATTTTCTTTCAGTGTCCACCTTCTCATACAGTTGTGTTAAGCGAACGTTTTGAAGTCGTTTCCACCAGTGATAATTTAATTAGTGTGTATTTTAAAAAAAGTATGTAAAAAAAGTGTTATAAATACTTTATTCTATTTAAAAGTAGAGCTTAGGGGAAAAAAGACAAATAAGGAAAAAATTCAAGTTTGGGGTGTCCCTCTGTCTCTCAGTCCCTGTCCTGTTCAGCCTGTCATTAGCCTAGCAAACTGTACTCCCATTAAGACCAATTAGCCAACATGAGTTGACATGGTCCCATTAGCCTGCTGAGAAGTCATGGCCCCGCCATAATGATGAGCTGTATTATTATAATCACATCAGACTGGTCTGAGCCAAAGTGCCAAGCCAGACCAAGCCGGTGTTCGGCTGGTTTTCTCCACAGGGACAAACCAGGGCCTGTTCACTGGCACACCTGAATACTGCAGTTGCCATATGTTTATGAGCATAACCGTGACTGCCACAGGGTTTCTCCAGTATATGTATGTGTGTGTGAGAGAGAGGGGGGGGGACTTGGCTTAAATTAGTGCAGTGTAAGATGATCAGATGCCGCCAGGACTCATGCTGTGTGTATTCTGACTCCACACAAGGAGAAAGTGGCTATAATATGCAAAATACTGTAGGTAACATCACCACATATAACAGACTATTGATCTGTTTCTGGTTGCAGAGCTTAAAGATCACCTGCTCTGTGACCTCAGGGCCAGGCTCTGTAGGGACTACCTATCTTAGGTTTCCCAAATCTCCCGTGTACAGCCATACCCATAAAGAGGAGGAAGCCTCTGAGCTGCAAATCCATCAAAATTAAATCAAGGATAAGGGGACAACTGATCCATCTGTTAGTGTTTAATTAACACTCATTGGTGAACGTTTAGAAAGTCTTAACCCTCACACTGGATGAACCCAGTTCCAGTGTTTTATCCTGGAGCTGGGGATGAGTTCCTCGATCTCTTCGATCTTTGCAAACTCAACCTCGAAGAGTTTGCAAAGGTGTACTCTCAGTTTTGTTTTCTTTCTTTTTAAGATGATATATTACTTTAAGAGAGTGTTCAATCAGAGGTCACACATTAAAATCAAAGAAGCACTGCATACATCTATGTGAAAAAGAGAGTTGTCACATGACTCTGATGTTCTGTGGAAAAACTTAGTACACCCTTACTGCTTCCCAAAGAATTAGGGAGGTTACGTAGCACCTAGGTGCTGCTAATCAAGTGAATTTGTTTGATTGATCATCATTAATTATGAGCACTTCTTTAAAAGAAGAAGGTTTGACATATTGCTGGTCTGGAGCATTCAGTTGTGTAGTAACACAATGCCACAATCTTCCCAGGAGTGCATGTCCCAGCAAATTCACCTCAAGGTCAGAATGTGCAATGCTCAAAGAAACTGAAAGCATGCCCCCAAGAGCTACATCTCAGACTCTATAGGCTTAGCTAACATGTTAAATGTTAACGTTCATGACAGCAGAATTAGAAAAAAAACAAGCCAAGTATGGCTTGTTTGGAAAAGTTGATGGGAGAAAGCCTTTTCTCGGTAAAGCGAGCATGGCAGCACAGCTTAGGTTTGCAAAGTTTAATCTGAGCGAACCGCAAGACTTCTCAAACAATGTCCTTGAGACACATGAGACTGAAGTGGAGATGTTTGACCATAATACACAGCACCATGTTTGTTGAAAAGCCAAACGCGTCATACCAAACGTCAGCAAGATGGCCCACAGGCCCTGTGGCTGCGAAACAAGCCGCAGTTGTCCATGAACTCCTCTGTACACCAAAGTATTCTAGAGTCAAATTTGAGGCCATCTGTCTGGATCATGCAGCAGGAAAATGATCCCGAGCACAGCAGCAAAGCTACAAAAAAACAATGGCTGAAAAAGAAAAAAATCAAGGTGTTGCAGTGGCCCAGTTAAAATCCAGACTAACTAGACCGAAATGCCATGAGGGACCTTAAGAGAGCTGTGCATACAGAAGTACCCAAAAACTGCAATGAACTGAAGCAACGTTGTTAAAAAAAAAAAGACTGTGCTAAACTTTCTCCTCAATGAAAACAAGTACTTTAAGTTATTGGTTCTGTTTTTGTCATAGTATAGCAAAGAGTACCTTTGAAAAAGTCATTTTTATCGTGATTGTATAACGTACCCTAAATGCTGTCAGTTGTTACCGTGCAGTTCTGCCAGAGGAACCTGTGATAATTTATCATGTATTATGTATTTTGTTTTTATCATGCAGAATATTTTCAGCCCCAGTTTGGTGACCTTTATGCTTATTTAATGACTCTCAGGTCAAGCCAACAGAGATTTTTATAGTGAAGCTCACGGAAAACCAACCAGTTTTTTTAGTATTCGTCGATATAAATCATGGGATTTCTGAAAGCTGTGGTGAATCAGAAGTCTGAAATGAGAAGAACACCTAAAATACCAGACAGTATCTATTATAGTACAGCCCAAACTATAGATATAGATTATTGATTGTACTTATTAATATAGCAAGGTTAAATAATCCCATCAAAGCTTTCGCAATCATCTTTTCATGGCAGAAACTGTTGAACCTGATCATGACTCAGGGCCCCCAAACCAGTGCTTTTTGTAGTGACTCATTGCAATGTTTCAACACATAGTCAGGAATTAAAAGGAAAAAAAAGGGGGAAATTAGAGACATGGTGTCATGATCTGATGCCTTATTTTATATAGAAAGGGGGTTTTATTTCTCCCCGGTTTAGAAAACTCAGCTGGAAGGAGAAAATTCAAACGAGGGCAAATGAGGAGTTAAGAGCCTAAAGTGTAAATGGCTGACTCTTGCCACCTGTCTGTCAGCAATAGCAATGTAGTAATGGAGCAGAAATAAGACATAAGAGAGGGGTTTCAGGGTTTTTGCTGATAAGATTGACAGTCAGCATCACCTCAACATAATGAGCCAACTAAGCGTCCAGATGGTGCTCCAGATGCGCTTGCTCATTCCAACACAGTGACGTAAAAATATCCAGATATCCCCTTTTTTTTTGTTTTTTTTTGTTGTTTTTTTTACAAAGTCGTATTTGATTATCAGACCTTTTGGGAATTTTCAGGCTCTGCTTTTTTAAAAGGGAGGCAAAGTTTTTGGCTGCATCCTGTGATAGTAACTTAGCATTAGCATTAGCTAAGGAAGTAATTTGAAGGGAATTTGGAGGAGATTTGATTGCCGCTGGCTTCGCCTTGGTGGTGCAGAAAACCCCAGTCGATGTGACTTAGTGAGCCTCAGCTGCTCCTTGTAGGGGATGTTCACTGTTAGCATCACATTGTCATTTGAGACCAACCTGTCAACCATGTGAAGATGGACAGATTAAACTGTAGACCACTGTAGATGGACAGTGAACAGTAGGTTTCATATGGTTCTTACTTCACTGTTCCCTGTTACTTGCAAAGCAGAAAAAAAACCCCACACTCAGCAGGCTCACACACGCACTCACACCGCCAGGCCAACTGCCAAAAACATAAGAATTGAACAACTCTCAAGTATTGATGGCTCATGCAAGCACAGGGCTTTTTCTTGAAGTCCTGTGTTGTTGTTTTTTACCTGATCCATTTATAGGTTTAAAGATAGAAGACATGACTTGCTGTAAAAATCCTTCTTTGCTTGCAGACCTCTCAGTTTTTGGTGATGCGTTGATTGATATAGTGAGACCTAAAAAAACAAAAACAAATAAAACTTAGGGTTGCTTTTGAAATCACAATATATGTTGCCAAACAACAGTGTGATCAGGTAGTTCCTGATGATGGCTAAAACTTAATAATTTCTGAGACCTGTTCTATGAAGTCTATATAGAACTAATTATTAGATAATTTCCCAAACTGTTTGATGAGCTGACTGATTGTTCTCATCTGTCAGACTTATTTTTAGAAATCTGGCTTCGAACAGAGTGGAAATGCTCCAATTGAGCTGAACGGCCATGACATGACTGCTTCAGTTTCTTGGCCTTCAAAAAAATTCAATGCACAGACACACTCTGCAGTGCTGCTGTTCTCATAGTACAGTAACGGACAGAACGGATGGTAAAAGCAGCTAACTGAAACCCGGCTTCAGTAAACCTGAATAAAACATAGAAGGATGTTAAACAGACACCCGCTGCAAATATAAGCTTTCATTATCAGTCCAATATCTTTCACCAGTGGACCTTTCCTGTGCTGTTTAGTCAGCAGGTCTAGACACTCCTCATTGGTTGCCATTGTGTCTTTCTGAATGGAGATAATAGGCTAAGTTCTTCAGATTAAAACAAACAAAAGTCGGTGAAGAACACTGGATGGGAGACATCACGGGGGTTTGAGACCCCTGTGTTAGGTTTTGTTTGATTTGCTTCAGTAGTTTCAGTAGGCGTCAGCGTCAAAACTGCTTGGTTAAGAGTAAGAAAAGATCCTGATTATAAATCACATTTTACAAAGCACACAGAAAGGCGAGCTGTCTCCTTTGTAATTTAGACAGCTTTTGGTTTATAAGTGGTCACAATGGAGGATAACTGAATACTGAGCTTGCCAGTAAGTGAAAGCAGGCACCTACTGATGATGCGTACAGGACTCATGACAGCTGATAAGGGCTTTTCAGTGGGCTGAACTGAGTGCAACAGGAATTGAAGAACTTTTCCTACATTAGGTAGTCATAAATGGTATTTTTATTGGTCCCCAAAAATTGATTCTGTTCATCTGGATGTAGCGTTTTCTGTGGGAGAAATGTTTCGTCACTCATCAAAGCGACTTCTTCAGTCTGGACTCCCCTGATGAACAGTGTCAACTTCCTGGGATGTTCTTACCTGAATGATTGAGTGTGCAACAAGATGTTTTTCATGGTGTTTTCACTGTCTGTAGAGAAGAAGAAGAACACTCAGTAGGATTGTGAGCAGGGGCAGCAACATTGCAGGTCAGCAACTACATAATAACGATAGCTTTAGTAGACCTGAGTGGTGTGAAAGTGGCGAGACATCTTCAGTGACGTCTCACACTCGCTTTATGGTGATTACACTGCCATCAGGACAGAGGTACAGGGCCACACCTTTGTGAACATCTCGTGCCCTGAGGTCTTTTATATCTTGTAGTATAATTCTGTTGAACAAACCAAGGTGAAATATGATATGATGTGGGTGTTGTGTTTGAGTCACCCTTAATGTCTGTAAATGTGATGTCTGTATTGTTATTGTATCGGCTGTATTTGTCTGACACTTGGCACGAGACAAAAATGGAATTTCCAAAAGGACAATACAGATCAGACAGAAGGAGGAATCTGATCGCATATGTTCAGTATCAGCCTTCATATCTGGGTCCCACTTACCAAAAAACTACCTACTTTGACCATATTATTATTTAACCTACGCTGAAGATAATGTGAGGATGAGTTTGGTGTGGTTCATTAAAACTAGCTTAATGATCCTGGCATTAACTGGCGTGTGGATTGTGCCTCACCAACCAGAAAGCGCAGTATCGCGTAGCTGTTCATAGCTCAGTCAGTTCGGCTGTGTTGCTACATGCTCTTACCCAGCTGGAATTCAAGAGTTGAACACTTTGCCTAAGGAGGAATGAAATGCAGATGGTTTGATTTGATAGAAGAAGTGTTACAATGTAACCAAACAGCACTAATGATCTGGTACGCAATTGAAGCTGAATTAAAGAGGAGGTGCATATAAGTCTCAGTCTCTTGCTGTTGTTTTCTTCCTTCTCTGAAATCTGCTGGAGGGCTGTCATAACCAGCGGTTG
The DNA here is from genome assembly GCA_015107715.1 of Tylochromis polylepis. Lineage (NCBI taxonomy): Eukaryota > Metazoa > Chordata > Actinopteri > Cichliformes > Cichlidae > Tylochromis > Tylochromis polylepis. The sequence continues at coordinate 14,384 of VVHJ01063696.1, forward strand.
GTGTTCGTGCCAGAGAAAATGATGTGGGTGTGAGCGTGTATAGAAATACATGTGCGTGGAGAGTGCAATTCAGGTTTCAGCACCGTCATCGTCAGTAACGTCAGTACTTCACTCAAGTTCCAACAAGACCTGTATCTGGGCCTTGGTCTCTGTTTTATTTGTCTTTAAAAAGACAACTTCAATTTCTAAAATCCTGCTTCTTTAACACAGTTTGTTACTTGGTTGTCAGACTTGTAGCTTGCTCCCTCTTAAACATTTTTCTTGCTGAATTTATGCAAATACGACTTATTCTTCATGTAAAGTCTATTTGGTTTCACATAAGGATGAATTTTCTTTCACCTTAGAGGTTTTAGAGTCCAACTAAGCCTCCAAATATTATTTTTTTCCTGTTATAGACTTTTAATCTTTTAAAATGTTTCTCTGTCCTTTAAGGTGGGTGCTCGGCCCGTGTGGTGACGGTGCCTCCTGGTCCATTAATCCGGGTGGAGGGCCAGCCAGTCTCCATCAGATGTGATGTCAAAAAATACACAGGGCCTAGTGAGCAGGTCATTTTCCCAGCACACACACAGATCAGTCTTTCTCTGACAGATGGGTTACACTTTGAAATGATGCAAATGACCACCACACGCCAGTGGCTTCTCCTGTCACAAATATAGTTAGTGAATTATTATTATTTTATTTAAAGCGCTGCTTTCTTCCTCAAAACTGTTGAACATTGTTGATTTTAGCGAACATGCCTCAAAAATGAACTAATAGTGGATTTGCTGTTAGACTATTTTCAGTTATGGATGTCAATAATGTCGTGTGTGAGACTGACCCAAGCTTGTGCTCCCTCATATAAATTATTATGTCACATATAGTGGTTGGTTTTTTTTTTTAGAAAACATATCCTCTTCTGCCTTAAGTTTGAATGTTGTTGAAAGTTTGCCTTCATTTAACATTCTGATTGTCTTCGTCCCTCTCTTTTCCTGCAGGATTTTGAATGGAATATGTTAAAGGACGCGAAAGGGCCAAAGACAAAGATAATCTCCTCTTTCGACTCTCGCTACTCCGCCCCATCTTACAGCAAGCGCGTGGAGTCCGGCGACATTTCGGTGGTGCGTCTCCAAGACAGCGAGGTGGAGCTGAAGATTGCCGAGGTGAAGTTGACGGATGCTGGCTTCTACGAGTGTCAAACACCGAGCACCGACTACGTCATCAGTGGAAACTATGCAGCTCAGGTCCAACTCACTGGTATGAAAGGGTGTTTATGTTTAACAATTCGGACCTATTGATAAACAGGTTTAAATCCTGAAAAAAGTTAACAAATATCTGATCAAAAAAATAAAAACTTCTAAATCCAGGCACTCACGCATATCTAAACATACTAGCTGTTTTTAGAAAGCATAAATTATTTCTATTTGCACACAATAACAAAAAATTACCATGTTACTGTAAAGTATCATGTACCAATATTATTTGAAGAACTGATTTTTTTTTTGAGCCATAGTACAAACCTCTGCTGTGCAGTGATGTACTTTAACCTTGTAACACTCTAAGCTTGTAAAATCAAGTCAAAACTAAGGGTTATCTTCCAGTTTACACACAGTATAAAAACATAATCAAGGGTTTGAGCTGTCACTATAGAAACAGACTTAATGCGCACAAAGCAGGTGATAAATATACTGGATATATAAAGTTATCACAGTGTTTCCAAGTGTCCACTGGACTAGATCTGGGGAACCCTTTCGGGTGAGATTGATCAAGGCGGTCTGCAAAGCCGGCACGAACTGGTGGTAGTAACCAGCCATTCCCAACAACTGCCTCAGCTCCTTTTTTGTCCTGGGACGGGGGCAGGATGTGATGGCTGCTGTCTTGTCCATCTGTGGATGCCCCTGCTTGCCTCCCAAGTGGAACCCCAGACACTGTACCTCACTCCATCCAACCACACACCTCTTTGGGTTGGCCGTGAGCCCAGCCCGCCTCAGGGACTCCAGGATCGCAGCCACCCACTGCACATGCTCCGCCCAGGTGTCACTATGGATGATAACATCATCCACGTAAGCGGCAGCATACGCAGCAAGCAGACGCAGCACCCAGTCCATGAGGCGCTGGAAAGTGGCTGGGGCTCCGAACAAGCCAAAAACCTCCCCAAAGTGTGCAGCTTTGCTCGCAGGTCCAGGACGTACTGAATCTCGTTTTTAGCCAGGCTCTGAGCTTTCTCCCAGTCCTCTTTAATAAGGTCCAGTGATCCCCGCGGCTTCCTGTCGAACAGTAACTCAAAGGGAGACCATCAATTCTTATCACCTGGTCGAAGGCTGAGCGTAGGGTGTCATCACAAGACTGCTCCAGTGGAAAATCTCCCGTGGAGTGAATTCCTAGTCCTTCTCCTCCTCCTTCCCAGAGCCGGTGTCGGACGACCCCGTGTCATCGCTGAGGGCAGACCCAGCTTGTCCCTATCAGCCACCAACACACTGCCCTATTAATCTACTGAACCTGAGCCAATCTGTTCCCAAAATTAAGGGGTGCGTCAGGCATGAACTAACCGCAGCCTTCAGTCTGTTTTCCCCTTATATCTAATTACCATTGAAAAATTTTTTACCTTTGTGTATAGAGCAGCAGGCCACACCAGTAAGCTTATAAAGAGACAACTACACTAACAGCAACTAAATCAAATCATCTCGAGCCATTATTGGTATAAAACATCACACAAAATTCGAAAATGACATCTTAAAGCTGTGGATGTTGGACTGTTAACCAGCAGACAGACAAA
>VVHJ01063700.1:9991-43387 GCA_015107715.1 Tylochromis polylepis
ATTTAAAAAAAAAAAAAAAAAAAGTCACAAAATACAAAGCCACGAGCAAGCTGGAGTTATTGCCTTGGGGTGTTTGTGCAAAGCATCAGAACCAAAGCCTGTTGGTAGCATGTTTCAACTCCACTCGATTGGCTGCAGATCAGTCGTACAGTGGACATGCATATTTGCACCATAAATGAAACCAAGCTACCGAAACTAGTGAGCCATACCAGTTTATCACAATACCTGGGACAACATGACTTTAGAAACATATCATGCTTGCTGCTACTGTGTGGAAAAGGCTTTAGATCTGGCCGGCTTAGCAGAGGAGTCACAGAGAAACACTTAGCAGCTATGCAAGGCTAATCAGAGGTGGGAGGTCACTAAAAAACTGTGTGTTCATAAGCCCTGCGCTTCCTGAAAACTGTGCTCTCTGGAGAAGGATGAAGAGACGACGAGCACACATTTTCCACAGTTTGAGATTTCCCTGAGGCTCTGGGGACTGGATGTATCCCTCTCTTTCTTTTCACTTTTTTTCCTCTCACAGTCTTTCTTCCCCTCCTCTCACCACTTTCAATGAGCTGCATCATTACCGGCAGATTTAAAGGCAGGGCAGATGAAGAGCAGGACAGGAAAGTGAAAGGCAAGGGGTGGGTTAAGGGGGCATGTATACGTCTGTTACGCACTGGTGTCAGCAGGGAGACAGATTGAAGAAGTATTTCCTTGCCTTTCAGTGGAAAGGCCCTCTCACAGCAGGGCTCAGACACCATAAATCCTCACTGATTTTTTTTCCATGCCCTTCTCTCTCTATCTCTCTCTCTGTGCTCAAATACTAGTTGTAGTGTCAAAAGGAACTGAATCATAATCCCCCCCTGCGTAGCGCAGCATAGCAGGCCTCACTTTCACACGGGCTATTCATCAGGGTCTGTGGTCACACACTTAACCTGCATTAACTTACAGTACAAGCTTGCCCAGTACCCAGAGCAGCCACACTGGACTGTTTCCTCTGATACGTCATTAAATTCTAACAGTGCTGTTTATCTCTGTGATTCTGTTGTGCATCATCTTAAGTATTACAAGCACTTTATTGCCTTTATTGTGAAATACCATAGACACCCACTTAGGCCCTTTCACACGCTTTCACTTGACTCTATATATATATTCTTCCATCAAAAGCAGAGCAGCACTGATCATTAACATTCTTACATTCAAGGGGAGTTTTATCACTCAAACCACACAAAGCAACCCCTCCTTTGAAGTTGAGTTATGGACAGCGTCAGATGAGCAAAAACAGTTGAATCTGGCTATTTGAGAAGGAAAAGAGCCACTGTGTATCTGCTGAGTATGTGACAGAAGGATTTACACCCTCACCACTGGACCGGTTCACTCATCAGGTCATACACGTTCCTCAGATTCTTTGCTCTGCAGGGGAAACCCACTGCATGAACCCCTGCCCCCACAACAGATAAAATCACACATACAGACACATAAGACATTTTAGCACACAAAAAAAAGCTTTATCTGTAAACATACAGATAGGGTGTGCAAGCCAGTATTTATTTATCCTGCACATGACTGCCCTCTTCTGGCCTTTAACCTTTAAGTCAATGCCTTAAAGTGTTTTCACTTATTAAATTAGGGGAAGTTTTGAATTACTGACGTTGTTTTTTTTACAGTAAATTGCTATTCATTCCTGTGATTTTTGCACTAAAAATCAAAAGATTTTAAAATCGGTGGTAGGTAACTGCATATTTTGTCAGTTCAGTTCATTTCAGTTTTATTCACAACTGTTGCCTCAAGATCCTTTACATTGTAGGCTATAGACCCTAAAATATTAAACAAAAACCAACAACTAAAAAAAGAAAAAGAAAAAAGAAACGAGACCAAAAAAAAAAATTCCAATCAGATTATTTTAGGCTTGCTGTGACGAACTGCCATGAAGATTTTCAAACCTGAAACAGCAGCCCATTTGCCCCAGAATGCTTACAGGGGACCTTTTATGTTCAGTTTCTAACTCCATATTATTATTATTATTATTATTATTATTATTATTATTCATTGATTCAGCAGCTTTACAAAAAATCACAGTTAAAAAAAATAGTAATTTATCATATACTGGGCCTTGGTGCAGCCCCTCAGTTCCTCTTCCTTTCTTCTGATTGGCTCTTCCTTGCAACAAAAAGATTTGAACAGCATGTGAGCTGGGACTGTTATGTTAACAGCCAAAGCTCTATGCCTGAGATATTTAAGGATAGCCTCTGTCTTTGACTTCTATCCCTAGCATCCTCTGTCACGCCAACATTCTGCATGTCCTCCGTCACATCATCCATGAATCTTCTTTGTGGACTTCCTTTTTTCCTTCCACCTGGCAGCTCTGTCTTCCACATCCGTCTGTACTCTATTCTCTATATTCCTCCATAATTTCAGCCTCTAACATTGGCTCCAAATCATTCAACCTAGGTTCTCCCTCTGATGTACTCATTTCTAATCCAGTCCATCCTGGTTACTCCAAATGAAAATCTGAACATCTTCAACTCTGCCACCTAAAGCTCAGCCTCCAGCTTTTTTATGAGTGCCACCATCTTCAAGCCATACATCAAAGCAAGTTTCAGTACTGTCTTGTAAACTCGTCCTCTCTTTGACAGGAGTTGAAAAACTGAGCAATTAAAGCAGTCCGAAGCCTGAGTTTTAGGCTCAAACGGATTTCTTGCACCTACTCTGACCTCATTATTTGAATCTTTGGCCATATTTAATATGGCCATCCATCACTGTAACAGTATATATATGACAGAATGTAGGAAATATATAATAGGTCCACTTAAAGCTCAAGTGGACCTATTATTAAAGCTCAGATAATGCAATAGAAATGTGCCCATCACAGAAAACTTCTTTTTCACTGTTGCTTGCGAGAGATCCCGTGTGCTCTGCCAAATAGTGCCGTTTCTCCATTTCTAACAAGAAAGGTTCTGATTTTAAAAATTTTCCCCTCCTGTCTGCCATCAGGAGGCACAGAGCTGATGTGGTAATAACTCACAAAATATTTTTTTACTTCAATAACACAACTGTGCTCCGGGCTACTGTGCTTTTGAAAACTCATCTAATACAATTTTCCTCCAGAACCAGTTGTCTTAGAGTGCTTTTTGTCTCCTACTACTGATTTACTCATGGAAATGGCACCTTTTCATACAACATGTCTACTTGATGTTCCTTTTCTTCCTTTAAATTTATTTCTCATTTGGGACTACACAGAGCATGTATGCTTTTGAATGACATGTTCAGTAATATCTAAAATACCATTTAAGGTGTATATAAAAGGTCATTTGCTTAGTCTTTTCTTTGCCTTTTTGTCTCTCTCTTTTAACTTCCCTCCCCCTCTCAGGAATCTGAAGAAGCAGAGAGGGTCCCATGTATTCTCCCATCCATCCCCAGACTCACATTCCCTGAATAAGCACTCTCCAAAACACTGCTAGTTGCCATGGCAGTGCTAACAGCATAAGTAAATAACAGAGAGGGGGATAATATCCTTAGAGCCAGAGAGTGTTAAATGTGGTGGTGGACATTAAAGCATGTGTCTGTTTTTGCCACTGTAGTGCCCCTTGGGAGAGCTGCCTGTTAACATCACTGTAGTCTGTGCAAACACACACTAACATCTCAACTTGCCACACACTAACCCATGCATGTCTCATCCTTGAGTCCACCACAAATGGTCATTTAGTTGGTGTCAATGTTAAGCAGATGTGCACCACTGAACCACATACGCTCATTACTGTAATTGCGTGTTTCTGGATGTCTGTTTACAGAATGGCTACTTGTAATTCTGAAATAAACCACATCTACTGTCTCTGACTCTTAATCCTGTTTAGTCTCACATATGTGCGTGCAAACACACAGGTAAAGCCTGTTTAGTCTGGTTATGTTATTTCCCCTCTAATTTCCTCTAAATGCTACGTCACGTTAAATAAAAGCAGCTTGGAAGGTCCAGTTGGACAAAACACGTGAAGAGTCTGAGTCAGGTAGATACTAATTACAAATCACATAAACAACCACACACACAAGCACGTTTGAAGATCGATGATGGTTGTTATCTGACTGACTGATATTGAAATTTCATCAGATGACACGTTTGTAATAAAAGGGTGAAGAAGTGATGTGGTGGAGGTTCAGAGATGTATTCATACACACAAACACATGCATTTGTTACTTGTTGGGTCCCTCATTAAAAACACTGTCCTGTGATTCTGGCTGGGATTGGTCTAAAACATCAACACCAACTTAGAAGACAGACATAAAAAAAAAAAAATTAAATCCCACACCCATGTTCCCTGTCTCTCTCTCGCCTTCTCTCTCTTTACCTCTCCCTCTGACCCAGCTCCACTGAAGCAGCTAAATGCCAATTAGACACTGATGAAAGACACCAACAGAGGAATTTGCTTACTGAAAGTTTAATCCTTACTTGTCCAATGTTCACTGTGGGTTCCCTGTTGAATGGCCAGTTTCTGATCATGTACACATAGTACCTGCATGCACTTATATCAGTGTTTGTGTATGGTACAGTGTTTGTCACATCACAGGTGCAAACTCTATGTGCACTGGCTTTCTTAATGCGTATATAAAATGACTGACTAATTGAATTCAGCACTGCAGAGGAAAACAAAAATGTCTCTGGTCTTTTAGGGATTTAACTCATTTGTGATGCAGCGGTGTCAAATACCAGGTTTCATCTGAAATAGTCTCTGATTCAGTTTGGCCTACTTACCAAACTTTTTACTTTAGATCTCTTAATCTCATCAGTTTTCTGAAGTCTCAGTTCTTATGCCAGCCATGCTTAAGTGTACATTAATATAATATACTGTGAGAATGCCAGCTTCATCAAAGCACTGAAAAAACGATACAGAGCACCTTCAAAAGATTTGGGGCTTTTGCTGTGAGAAAAATTCCTGAAGAAAAGCCTATGGATCAAAAAGTTTTCTTTATATACAAGAACTAAATTATCAACTGAAGCTAAATACTGTGCAAACCTTTTCATATTGGGTGTTTTGGATGGCATCTAATTTTTTTTAACTTTTTTCTTTTCCTCCGAGCTGCCATGTATGTTTTTCTTTCCATGTTGGATATAAAATGCAACAGAGAGAAAAGGATTGAAATGAAGTTAACTAGTTCCTTGGTTACCACTTGGTAGCTTAAAAACAATCCATAAAACACACTTCAGTGCACTTTACAGACACATAAAGCATGTCTTGTATACCCACTGGACCACTTCAATGACAAAACTACCCATTGCATCCTGAAAAAGAAGTGGCACCACAGTCTACCTCGATTATACACATACTGTATGTATGATATATAACCCTGCACAGCCCTCACTTCTGCCCTAATAGGGACCCTCGGGCAGTAAAACTGGTCCTCCATTATGTGCCTAATTATCCGGAATCCACATCTGGAGCTAACCGAGCCCTCCGGGCCTGAGGTGAGCCAAAGTGTAGCCTGTCATGGTCAACACATGCTGCAGCAGAACAGCTAAAGCACCTGGGCTCAGGATAGCCAGGCTCAAAGCCTCCAGATGAACGATACAGCACAGAGTGATGCTTTAGTCTGCACCTTAAATGCTCTTCTCAGATTGGTAACATTTTAATGATCCCTCTGCACCTAATAAATCACGTGTGAAATTCATGTCAACCCTCCCTCTCCCTGTTTGTTCATTTAGAATGTGTTACTGTTTTACAGACAGAAGAATGGCAAGGACATTTTCTCTAAGCGTTTCTGTGTGTGTGGTCATATATGACTGTATGCACTGGCCTGCCCTACATATTGAATATGTATGCGTACCTTGGGAACTTCTTGGCTATAAGTGTTTATGATTATTCGTTATCTAAAAAACTGACTGAGCATTACCAACGTGAGTAAGGCTTGTGTCCGCCTCAGCACCTCATAAATCTCCTTCCCCACCCTGTCCCTGCCTGATGACACATTTCTGTGTCTCACTAAATATCTTGCTCCAAAATGATACTTGTTCCAAATGCCACGTCATTAAGGGACACATTTATATATACAGCATACCCACACAGAGACACACACACAGGACATGCCAAGTCATAAGTGCAGAGAGGTACACAATACAACAAAAAAAAAAGCTGTCCCACAGTTACAGGAAAGAGTGAACAGACAAATGGGGCTTTCTGCTATGCTAGTGAGAAAACATGGCGGACAGCTTCAGAGGAGCAGATGTGAAGCAACAGGATGCAGAGGGGCAACCACAGAGACACAGTGCTGTGATGTGATAGCGTGGCCAGCTGTCTTCTGCGTGATGGCTCTCCAGGTGTGATTAAGCAAACAGTCTGTTATCAGCAGCTGTAATGGATGTAAAGCGCAGTACCAAAGAGGCAAGTCTTTTCCCCTGTTTACTTTACATTCACACTCTCCTAAGAGACATCACTGGGGCATTAAAACATAGAGAAAAACAACACTACCGATCTCTGTACCATCTGATATTTCCCCCAGAAACTGTGTGTCCATCTGAGAGACATAAATCACTGCCACTAGACCTACTGAGTGAGGGCCAAACACGAGAGAGCCACCTTTGCACAGCAGTCAATCATGTTTTGGCAAAACACACCAGAAGTGGAGAAGAAAAATGTAGGAAATGATGGATATTGAATTAGTGGAATAACAGTCTTCACACTCACAGACACATACACCACAAAATACACAAATGGTATAGGCCTCACAGGTAATTCTGTTTGATGACTTCAACAAGTCACCACTTCCATTTTCCTTGGACTGTCTGTTTAAACACTTGCAGTGTAATATTAAATTTTATGTTTGTTCAGGCCAAACTGGAACAAGGTAAGAAGTGTGCACAGCAGATTCCAGTGTGCGCAGCAGACTGGAGTACCCTTGCAGAGTGATATTGTCACATTTATTAATGCGCGAGGAGTGACGGGAGGAAAAAAGACTGAGTGTTTCGACTTAAAATCATTTTTAAATACACCTGCCGAGAAAAGATTTGGGTCTGCACTCAGATCGGTCCATGGTTCACTTCACAAATTGTTCTGCATGTCTAAGACATTTCTACATATCAGATTTTCTCTACCCCCCCCCCCCCTTCCTTGGGTCAAAAATACTTGACAAGCGAGTTGATCCTGTCATTCACATAGCATAGCTGCTTCTGCTTATAGCTTTAAGCAGATTTTAACCTAAGGTCAGATTTATAGCTAAATTTTTCTGAGAATGCATTTTCTGTGGAGACAGATGCAAGATTGTCATGATAATAATATCAGTGAATAGAAGTCTATCATGGACATCTATCATAATTGGCGATGTATGAACTTTTACAGATCATACAAAAAAGCAAGTGTGGAATAATTTAGAACTGGTGCCGTCACATAATTTGTCCGGCAGACTTCCACTGACTCTCAATGCTGTCTGCAGCACATGAAGCCGACTAGGCATCAGATGGTGGTGCACGCCTGCACGGTGAATTATCAAGTTTGTGCAATATATTGCTCATAAATAAATGCACTTGAAGTTAATTCATTTCCTCTGCTTCCTTTGTCTTTTGTCCTTTTGAAGTCTGATATAACTGCTCTGAAAAGTATGTGTTCCAGCTGTGCATTGCTTCAAGATGCACAAAGAACCATAATTCACTGAAATAAACATTGTATACTATCCCACATAAACCAGTGTCCAAACCTTGGAACATTGCCATGTGAAGGTTTAAATCTCTTCTGACTCAGTTAATCTTGAAGCTTTTCAGAAAATACCACATTTGTCCCGAGTTCCTTTGGTCAAAACGTGTGTAACATTTTGAGGTTTGTGAAAAATATCTTTGTTTTGTTTTTGTTCTGTTTTTTCTGTCTCTCCTAAACAATTAATCAAATCAACTCCAGATGTGAAAGGAAGCATCATGTGCGTTCAGCTTATTGACACAGTTTTGAGACTTTAAACTGTTTGGCTGTGATGTCCAAATTAATTTGGCAGCAAACACAAAAACAGGAAGCAGGCCCTTATTCTGCAGCGATGAGTGTCCAACAGCTATATTGTGCCTGTGAATAAACTGTATTTGTTGGTATGTTCTTATTGTTGGTGTTAAGTGCACCTAAGGAGATGGGTCACAGTGTAAAGTTTCACTTTCACCCAGGCTGCTCTCCTCTAAGTCTCCAGTAAACTGTAATCTTATCATCTGCTAGAACGACGAACTGCTGGAGACGAACTGTCAAGGTACAGGTCAAAACCCCAACAAATATGCAGTAACATCACACACACATGCACACAGTCACTAACACAAATACATGGATGTGACTACACAGAGACCCTGCGGCATACGGACTCTGTTAATGTTTTTGTTCAGTTCCAACCACGAAACCATGAGTTCAGTCTTGTTAGCTGGAAAGCTGAGCCCCTTTTGTTCAGAAGAAAGAGAATAATGGCTTGTTGGAAAGGGTTACCATGCTTTACTGTCATGCCAGTGGTTGTTACGGATTTCTGGGGATTTAGAATAAAGCCATTTGAGGATCATGTCATTGTTCAGAGTGGCATGGATACACGGGGAATGGAAATTCACAGAGCTTAGGTACAATTTGCGGTTAGGCATGTTTGGAAAAGATGATGGTGAGATTAATCTACAAATTGATCTGTAGGTGTGTCTAGTTACATCCTGAGCCATGCAAACACATGAATTTCAGTGCATGCAAATAAATTGTGTACTGTGAAAATGCACCTCAGTACAGCTTAAATATCCCAGAGAGATATAGATAAGACCTGGATGAGCAAAGGGGAAAGTTTGGAGTGGGAAGTCGGGATGTGATGAGGTAGAAAGTGAAGGATGAAGGGATTAAAATGTCCCCACTTCCTCAGCAAGAGGGGAACCAGATCATGAGTCACACAGATTGTTGGTCAAGGAGCAAAGTACTTTACATAGCTGGGAACGTCAATGATGCATTGCAAAAACATGCTCTTTAACTGGTATGGCAAAGAAGACATACCACAGTGCACACAGAATGTAAATACATATATGTACTGTAACATAATTAAAAATGATCTGGGTACACATACGCACACACACACACAAACCCAGGCACAGGGAGATGCACAGGAACTGAATGCAACCGTCTAAATTCCAAGGAGACATCTGTAATGAGGGCCGAATCATTTGGATGTAATTATAGGCAACCAAGTGGAAAAGATGAAGTAAATCAACTCAAAGTGATTTCAGTATAGAAAAACTCAATTCCGCTGTGTAAACTCAGTTCCCCATAAATTTAATTAATGTTGGTTTAAATGGAAGCGCTCAGCCTATTGTGTGTCATAAAACATTGCTGAGGTTTTGACTTGACTCCCTCTGTCTCTCTTACTCTCGTAGTCTAATTTGTCTTACCTCCAAGCTCAGCTCAGCCAGCGTGGAGTGAAACCGCAGCTCTCTAGTGCCATCTTGTGTTCTCTAATTGCTCCTACAACGGGTGAGACTGTCCTCTGCCCTTGTTTTGAATGATTACATTTTTGGGGGTACAAGTATGAAAAACCGAATGCAGTTCAATATAGTAGCTGTGCTACAAATGATAAACTTTCATTTTCTTTTGGTAATCTTAAAAATGTGACAAATGCTGGTTTACTGTTGCTTACATTTTTTTATATTTACATGTAATTTTCCTTTAGTTTATTTTCCAAAAGTCCATTTGAATTATAAAAATAGAATAGAATAAATAAAAGAAAATTATATATATAAAAAAGTCAAATTAGATATATAAATAAATTGCATTTCACCTCACAAACATACCTAATAAAGTGGCCAGTAAATATAAATCCATGAAAGCAAAAGGTTTAACAAAGAAATGAATTTGATGCTTTAATTTCTGTGACAGGTGCCAAAGCATCTACAGACTCTTTCACACTTGTCACATGTACTTAGCGTGAACTTGCTCTTGGGCAAATGCCAGTCAAGAGCCATGTTTGCTGGGCTGTGAGCACAGATCCCACTGAAGGATGGTGGGCTCTCGTGGAATCTGATTATGACAGTTTGAGCAGAAGTGTGCACATGAGTAGCCCGCTGGAGGTCATTTTGCAGGACTCTGGGAGTGTTCCTCACGTTCCTCCCAACACGGAGAAGCAGATACCTCTCCTCCTTAGATTAGTGGGACACAAAGCAAGGCTTCTTACGACAGCATTTATGCATGTGCAGTTTTGGGCAACCTGAATAAGCTGAATAAGTATGACCTCATGCTACCAGCTCATCCAAGACACATTTCTTTTTCACTTTTCTCTTAGTGAGTATTTCATATTTGGTCAATTTTGGCTTCTTTACAGTTGTCTTACTTGCAATTTGTAATAACTCGTGGCACAAACAGTGATTTTACATGCAACTGATAAAGTCAGCAAGTGTCACATCCATTCATGGCTTAAGATGAAAGTTAAAATCTGCTTCCTGCTTGTGTCTAGAATTTCAAGATGGCCGAGATTCATAAAAGAGGATTGCGAATTACCTAAAAATCTTGCAAAAACAATGCACATGTACAGTTATATTTCGTAGTGAATCGACGCAGTTTTATGGCACATGCAGATCAACCCCCTCCAGGGGACATTCATACGATAAATGTCAGAAAATTAACAGGATCATAGGGAAGAAAATTGTTCCTTTTTCTTTTAAAAATGAAATATATCACATATGTGTTCACATATTTATCATAACATTGGGAAGTGAGTGATTATTTTCAGGTGAAAACCACCAATGCAGTGTGAGAGCTTTTAGTGTAAAGCATATGAACCTTCACTGTACTCATTTTTCCTCTAGATGGAGACAGCTACCAACTACACACTAGACTGATAGAAGGAGACAGCATTTGTAGCGCCACAGGATTTATTAAAAATGTGTGAAGGTCAACAAAAGTCGTTGTTCTCTAACTGCAGCACCCTACTCATTATATACTAATCAGCATTCCAGAAGCTATAACTCGAGACTTGTGCATGTTATTTCATCAAAGAGCACAAAAGAAGGAAGGAAATACGAGGAAAGTCGCTCAGAGCTGTGGGAGGCTATAAAATGAGCAGCGCTGGTATTTTATAAAAACAAAAATGACAGAAATTGATTCACAAGTGTCCAGCTAATTTGTTTTTCACACATCAGTTTCATGACAGAATCTCATGCATATTCTAGACCATTAAAAATACAGCTCTTGGCATCTGATGACAAGTATCGGGTCTGTACAGTGGGGCTGACATAGATCTGTCTGTCACCTCACAGCAAATCATTTTCACACACTCAGAGGTCACACTTGTTCAGTGATGGGTTTCTTGATTCAATACGAGGAGAAAAGCCGAATATTGAGTGGAATAAATAAACAGGTAGAGCTGATGGTGAAAACACTTGTAATATTTGCCTTAGAGGCAAAAATGGGGCTTCATCTTTAAATTGCTTTTAACAGGTTTGTTAGTAAAAGGAAGAAGACACTAATCACAAAGATAAATCTGTGATGAAGCTGGCTCTGTAGATATCAATTACTTTTCTGTTCTCACTCCATCTTCCCAGCCCAGTGTTCAGGGTGGTGACAAGATCATGTTAATTTTGATTTAGCTCCCTCTATACACCCTCAGTGTCAGCTGTCCTCTATATATGGCTGTTTGTAAGCGATCCGAGTTGTAAGTGTATGAGCTGCTGATGCTCCTGAAATTAAATCTCTCTCTCTCTGGATTTGCTCTCACCTGTTACCAATAAACACCTTATTGGAGAGAACATCGGACCTTTATTTGCCGGTATCCTCTTAGTTTTACATTCACTTAACTCTTTACACACACGGGCATACCGCGCATTCAGGCACGCTCACTTCTGTTGATGCATTTCTGCGTCTCTGACCTGTGGTGTACAAACAGGCATATCACTTTTGCAAATTCTTTGGGGACCACAATTCTTGGAGCTGGCCTCGCTTCTTTTTTCTTTTTCCAGATATAATGGGCAATCCACCCTGCTCGGCTTGCCACCAACTGGCAGAGCCAGCAGGCTGCCCCCAGACCTTGGAACGGTATCAAGCAGACCAGGCCAGTATCCTAGCAGCCAAAACCCAACAGATGCACCACACTGAAGACAACATCACAAAATCAGGGGACTTACATTTACAATGTTCTCCCTCACACATAAACACACTCATATTCTGAGCTAAATATAAACACTGCCTCAGCTAGGGAGTTAGCAGATGAGTGGAAATAAAATCTGGTGTCTCAGTTTAATCTCTGCTGTTTTCTGTTTGTCCTTGTAGGTGCTTTGCTGGTTTATAATTTAAAAAAAATTTTTTTAAAAGCTTCACGTGTTTAGATGAGGGTCTTACTGTACGGTCCAAAAGGTCAGTGTTAATAATGATAATATCACAACTTCGTTTCAGATATTTAATTAAAAAGAATATATTCTTGCTTGCTTTGAGGGCCATTGCAGTACCCCCAGGAACTTTAGACTGATTTACATGTGTGTGTTATATTTAATCCACTCATTGAGGCCATAGCAAAGAGATTATTTCCAGTGCATAAGCTTCTCCTCAAGTGATCCAATGATCCACATCCACCACACCTGTTCTATAGGATCAAAGATCTGCATGAAATCACTGAAATGAGTGAATTAAGGGTTCAGTTACATCATGATTAATTTGTGATTAAATTACTTTGTATTTATGTCTGTCTCTTGTTTCCCTTGAACACCAAAAAAGAAAGACAGTTTCAGAATACACTTCATCTCAGAGCTGACCAGTGCCGTGGAGTAACGACATCCTTGCACGACAATGTGCCGTGCAATCCCTTTTTTGTTATTCACTTCAACACAAACTCTTCCCAAGCACTGCTTATTTTGTCTTTTTTGCGGCGGTCTAATAACGGATTCATTTGGGCTTATAAATGCTGTAAAACTCTGACAACAAACATCGATCTTGCAGTTTAATGAGAAATAACGTGGGACAGACCCCTCTATCATTGCTCCCTCCCTCTCTTTAATATTCTGGCTCTTTCTAACAAATTCATGTGCACGCTCTTTTCTTGACACCAAAGCACCTGGCAATCAAAAGAACGACAAATTCCCCCCTTCATGCAGCCGCGTCAGCAGGCATCAGCTGCTGATGCATTTTAACCTGAGAAAATTAGCCAAAGGCAAAAGTGCATATTATGTTAGGAAAATGATTTTACTGTCAAGGAAAGTCACACAAAGTTACACACAAACACAGAAAGAGAGGCACATCCTGTCCTCTTTCTACAGACCAGTGCTGACACTATATGTCCTCAGGCCTGCCTTAGCTGGTGGTTTGATAAATTGGCCCTTTCATCTCGTCGATGTGCATTGTGTCAGTGGGTTTGTGTGTATTTGAATCTGTGAGTGCATGTGTTCGTATGTGTATGTGTGTGTGTGTATGTACGTCTGCCTGGGTACATTGTCTGAGCTGTGAAGTGTTTGGCTTCCTCACTGAGGGCTGCTGTCACAGCCTCTGAAAGCGTGTAATAGGCGCCCATTCTCCCGGAATGAATACACATCCATACACTAGTGAGAAAATGTGGCATTTCAAAAAGACTCGGGATAATCGAACAGAAAAATTATAAAAAAGAAAGGATGGGGGGGTGCATGCCAATGTCATTCGTTTCAGCTAAGCTCTAAATTTGGTGCATGATTGCTTTGGGAACTGTTTGCAGGCCACAGTGAATTAATGCCATTTCTAATAGATCAAGAGCAGGGGTTTTTTCTGTTGTTGGCTGTGGTAAACATTCTGGCTTCAGACACTGGGTTCCTGTGAGTTTCACTGGGATTCACGACTATGTTAAATCGCCTTGGTTTGATTGGGATTCAAAGGCAACGGTTTGTTTATTCAGATACCCCTTCAAAATAATTTCTCTTGAAACATTGAGTTCATTTACAGCAATTTGTTTTTCTTTTTCTTATTTTTTCTGAGATAATCATTTTATAGACTCTGGCAGTTATAACATTAGAGAGTTTTGCTCTGGCAGGTATTCACACCCTGTGAATCATCTCCACACTGTGACGTCTCTTCTGACAAATCATTGTATTTTACAGTCTTCAACATGATATCTGCATGTCCAGAGGAAACAGCACTATGAAAAGGACACCTTTATGCTATAGGAGACATGTCATAAAACTGTCCAGAACATTTCCTGCAACACCTCACCTGTGGCTAAGGGGGGAACTGTTCACAGAGGAAAAGCCACACTGGTTCTATGTTTTGCAGGTCTGCAGGATGCCAGCCCACCTAAGAAGTTGCATTAGTGGACGGTGAGCAATATAACAAAAGACTGATATCCCTGTTATTTCTTTCTTCTTTTTTTTTTTTTAACTTCATGGCATTTAGATTTAGAGGACCATTCTAGGTTGAAGAGAACAAACTTTTTGACATTAAACATGCTGTTTTTTCTTAAACTATATCATCATTCTATCACCATTGTCACTGCAAATGTGACAAAAAGGCATATAGAAACCCAACTGCACAGGTGGTCAGAAGAAAAGTAAAGGTGGAGGAAAGAGATTATTATGCTATGAGTTATGTGTTTTCTGATTCTTTGCAGGTGTAAGTGTTTGCAGCACCCAGAGCCCTAACAAACCTTTAAAACATATCATTCAGATGCATTTCTTGGTAAGTAGTAAATTTTGTATCCTTTTTTTTTTTCCTCTTTAAAAAAACAAAAAATCTGGATAACTTTTCTCCCAAATGAACACAGTGGAAATATTCATGACTAGTCTTGTAAGTGTTACATCAAGGTATTGATTTAGCCTACAAATGGAATTAGCAGTCTGGTGGTTTGTTTGACAGAGAGGCCTGGGATGAAGTCAAATCCCAGCCTTAATTACGGTTTCAGGGCACCTCTGCACATGACCCCTATGGTTCTTCTGAGTGCTCGATGAAGACCACACAGCTGGAAACTACACTACATCTTCTCAACAAGACAGCAACAGTGCATGATATCTTCATAATGAAATGATGGGGATTAAAAAGTGAGTGTTAGCAGAGACGCGTTAATTTGTAAGGGGGGTCATAGAAACAGCGCGTCGATATTACAATGACTGTAATGACAGGGAATCTGGGTGCTCTCTCGGGTTGTGCTCATGTAAAATTACATGCTTGTGGGTGCGAAGACCTACTCACTCGACCGGTGCTCCCACTCACTCACTCTACAAATCGAGCGTTCCGTATATCACACGCACGCTGCGTGAGCCGAGAGCGCTTTCTGTCTTTCATTCATCCCAGTGAAGGCTGCTCACACTTTCTTCTTCTTCTCTGCCCCCCTCGCCTACTTCAGGCTGGGATAGCTCGCTTTGTGTGTGTCTGTGTGTGTTTTTTCTTCCTCTATTTGTTTCCTCTCCGCGGTGCCTTTCGCACGGAGTAGTGGTGGATGATATCAACAGAGCTTCGTTCCTTCTTACCTCCGCGATACCGAGGATTGGAGAGGAGTCGCTAGGGGACACGCGCATCACTACAGACGGCGGCGCAAGGGAGTTTTTCTTGGCGGGGGACATCGCAGCTTAAGACGAGGAACAAATCAAACAGCTACACAGGGAGGACTGGCGTTAAGTTTTGACGGATTTCGCGGTGCAGGTGCATCGGGTTCGCGGAGAGGAGTCACTGCCTCTGCGGAAGGTGAGCGATGGACTCTAAACTCCACCGTCGCTGTGCCCCCCCCCCCAGTCAGTTTGTTCAGTGGATGACTTGTTGTATTGATTGGCCTTGTTTGATTTGTGTTGTAGAATACCTAAGTTTTGACACCACTCAGAGCATCATGTGGAATTGCTGGGATACTGATCGTCAGTTTGGGGGAAACCTTTGCAAACTTTGTTCTTCTTCTCTAACTGTAGGCAAACCCGAAGCGTGTTATCAGTGTATGTTGACGTACAGCCATGCTGCTGCATGGTGTCACAGGCTTTCATCTAATGCTCATAACATCTTTCTTAGCTGCTTTATAATTTAAAAAAGCAGCACTTTGAGTTATTTATTATTGAGTCATCCACTGGGGCCATCTCTGAGTGTGTTGAACATGAGAAGTTAAACTGATGTGGAGAAATCTGATTTGGGTATGCAGCTGAAAAAAATTTCATTGCCGGTTAATCTAGGTTATCAATGGTTTATTTGTCTGATCCACAAAATATCAGAAAATCCCTCAGTCACAGGATGCCAGAGTCTAAACTTTTAAAATCTAAAGAGTGGAGTGACACAAAGAGAGCAGATGCAACACTGGAAAACATGAAACCAGAGAATGGATGGACTTTTTTCTTTTTGCTGGTTAAATGACTTTAATGGACAGTGCATTGTTGAAATAGTTTTAGATTAATTTTCTTACTGGAATAATTTAAACATCCCAGTTATAGTTCACGTTTCAGTTAAGTTACAGAAAGTTGCGTTTAAATTGCATGCAGGAAATTTTCTCATTCTGAACCTGTTCAAAGCATCTGGTCCACATTCAATAATGACTTCCTGTGAAACATGAAAATGAGACGCATCAGATGTAATATGGATTAGTTTTGATGCTGGTTCACTGCTCCATATCCATTCTCATTTAGAGCATTCTTGTTGCAAGCATCTGTCACTTTGGGAGGAATGTCCAGTCAGCTTGATACCGGGTGTCTGTAGCAGAGTGATAAGAGCTTATGGTCTTTTCAGGTATTCACCTGCCTGTCAACAGGACAGACACACACACAGACACACTTATACAGCACAGGCTTTCCTTAAGAATCCCTCACTTAAGCACGATGTGATGAAATATGAATTTGGACAATTACACTCATTAATATCACATGCGACCATCATCTCAGTCCTCCTAATGTGTCCTTTTCAGTCCTTTTTTTTTTCTCCCTAAAATGAACTCTGCGCTCAGCATATATGACTTCCACTGAGTGGCACTGGTTCAGTTTTTTTTACACATTTACCTCAACTGTCCGAACAGCACTGAACCTTCATGCTCTGTTTACATAGAGTTACACTATCGATCACAAGTCATTGCAAGTGATCTTCAGTCCTGTGCTGTGATCGATTCAGCCAGCACTGACTTTTACTGTACTTCAGGTCAGTGCAGCAGGAAGGTGGGCAGGCGGGCTGGGTCCCTGAGCACTGGAACAGAAAAAAAAACACCCTCTAAAAGCAACAATAAACTAATTATTTACATCACTGTGAAATTTGTTAAATAATTATAGTGAAAGGTTCCCAGTTCCAAAATGTGAGCGCTAAAGCAGATGAATTATTGCAAAGTGCCAGTTTATGGACATAGATAAAGAAAAAGTAGGAAATAGTGTCTGAGAGGATTTAAAGTACACAGAGTGCTAAATCATCTAACTCTGCTTTACAGCATATTCATTTTATTTACAATGGTAAATATATTTTATACTTGACATTTCGTTGTATTCTTCTCTTTCAGGTTTATGGAGTGTATAATAGCTCATTAACGTATTGTTATTGACACAAATAGAATTGTTCCAGCTATTTTTGCCAGTTCCCTCTATGATGAACAACAGAGTTCATAGTCTAATTAAAGTTTTTAAATCACCCCTCAAAAAATAAAGCAAATTAACAGGCCTACTCATTATGTCACACTTATGCGGCGTTGTTCTTCCCAATTCTGAGGCGTCTACAAGTATGGTAGCCTATTTCATTCTCCCTCTCTCTTTCTCTCTGAGCCTCTCTGGTGAAGAATCTGATTAACCGACTGGCATTATTCACCCTGTCCTAAAGGAACAAATGGAAGAGCAATGTTGTTCTTGAAAAGTGGCCCCTTTTCCTTTCTAAATATAAATAAAACATATGAAGGAAAAGACACAAACGCTGACACACACACACAGAGTCTGAGGGCAACAACTGAAGCTGTGATGCTCTTGAAAGAGGCTGCAGCTTCATTATTTTCTTTAATAGGACAATGATTGATTGAGCGTGTGCGTATGTACACGCATGTATATGTGCGTTTATCTTCACGGGTGTGCGATTGCTCCATTTTCTTTAGGATTGATAGAGCATCATGTGTAGGTGTGCGTCTTTGTGTGTATGTTTTCCTCTCAGAGTGCTCCATAGCAACAGGCAGCATATCTTCTTCAAATATCTTTTTCTCAGTCACTGTTAGCCCTGACCTTACTGCTCACTGTGTGCTGTCTTTGCACGGGTGCATCTGCTTCTGTGTTAATATGTGTACGTGCAAGAGAGACCATGTACAGTACATCAGTGTGTGGGCCATTTGGCCTCTCATTAATAGCAGCATAGTAACTAATATGGACCTGTTCACTCTGACTGTCTACACAATCAAGATACTGAGTCCGTCTCATAGCAGCATCAATGCATTCCCAACTAGAGCTTTTTGTTCTCCTTTTTCTCTCAAACAAAGTAGATATCATCAAAACTGTGCAATACTGACATTGATTTGTAATGCTTTGAACAAGTGGCAGTTTATCACTTTTAGCCTTTTTTTTATGTATCGCTCAAAGGAAACAAGAGCAACATCTTTAATATGCATCTTGACACGGTTGTCGTGTTGTGTTAATATCGGGGTTAGACTAATAACTGGTTACGTATTTCATATCCGGGCATAGCAGCTCTTTAGAAATCAATTTTCTTTTGCTCCATCACCGTGTTAGGAAACTGGCCTGCTGCCAGATAGGGAGGGAACGAGGGGAATATTGTGGGTGCATTAGTGAATGAGCAAAGAAAGAAAGAAAGAAATATGCTTATCAGATGTAGAATTCATGCTTTTGCTTTTTATTTCTTTTTCAGACTCAGTTCTCAAAAACATTCTCACACCAAAAGGAACAGATGCAAGTCGAAGAAGCAAAGACACTTTGTACAGGCTATTTATACAGGCTAGGTGCTGCAAGGTCATACCCTATTTACTTCGTGCCAGTTTGTGTCTCTGTGTGTATACATCTGTTTGTGTAATGCACAGCATGCTTTTTACATTCAGTCATATCAGTATCATATTCCTTTGTGAGGACGTGTGTGTGTGGCCATCCATGCACACACAGCGTGAACACAGTGCTGCAAGTATGCTAGCTTTGTCGATAGCAGGATGTTCATGTGGCGGCTGTAAAAACTCATATAACTATAACCTTGCTGCTCTATAAAAGAATCCATGCTGTATTGTATTGAAAATATTTCTCAAATGCGAAATAAAAATCAGCTTTTCATTTTCAATTGGCTTCCCAAACTCACACGAGGTGCCACTGCAAAGTTCCGTAATTCTGCTTGATTTAAAGTAGGTCAATCGCCCATTCAAGGTCATCTCTTGTTGCAGTGCTGCACTGCTCCCAGCTGTTATTCTTTGATCACTGCCTGCAGCCCTGTTCTGATCACTCTGCATCTATAAATTTACCATCAAAGTGACACAGAGAGAAAACAACTTCTTTGGTCAAACTTACCTAGCTTTTATATGAAGGATCTTCACTGGTGTTTAAGCTAGGTCTCTGGCTATGACCCAAAACCAAAACATGAGTTTTCAGACTGTTGATGACCAAGAGAATTCTATTCTTTTATTGTTTTTGCTTGTTTCTGTTTTCACAGAAACGTTGACAGGTGTCAGGGTTCCAAATGCCACCAAAGTGACCGTTTATTAACGCTTAATGCTTTACCCCCGAAAGCTTGCTTGACCCTTGAAGCTCTTTTTTGAACTGAACAGATTCTATTATATTTCAGGCCTGATTAGTTAGTAAGGGTGATCTCTGCCTGTGGAGTTTCCCTTGGAAAAAACCTGGAAGCAATTCTATTGATCATAAATCCACATCTTTAGTGACACATACTGAGGTGTCAAAGCACGTGGCTATCAGGGTTGGATGAATACCATCCATCCACTTTCTTCTGCTTACCTGTTTGAGGGGGGTGGGGGGGCTGGAGCTTATCCAAGCTGCCATAGGGCGAGAGGCGGGTTACACCCTGGGCAGGTCGCCACTCAGTTGCAGAGCTAACACAGAAGGATATATATACAGGGAATTTATAATCACCAACTTAACCTAACCTAAGCCCACTAACTGCATGCAAGCCGGAGTACCTGGAGAACACATGCAGATGCAGGGAGAACAGAAAGCAAGAAAGACATACTTGTTGTGAGGCAACAGTCCGAACCACCGTGTTATCATGCTGACTTGTGGAGGAATAGCATTATTTTAAAAGTTACAGAATGTTTAAGTTTTAGCTCCACTTAAAATGGCTTAAAGTTTTAGTTGCTTTCTTGTCTGGTTAATTTCAACATGGATTTTATTCCCTTTGTTTCAGGAGTTGAGCTAGTTGCAGTAATCAATCTCATTAATTGCTTCCCTGATCTTGGAGCTGCAGCTGATGGAAGTACAATTCTCAAACAAACACCCAAGGGCCAAGCAAGCTCTAACATTCAAGCCCAGAAACCTCTATTTGTACTGAAGCTTAACTGTCTTTAAAAAAAAAAAAAAAAGCACACTGAAAAAAAATCTCAACAGTGCAAAATTTATACAAAATTAATTGTCAAATTGGAAGTTGCAGGCAGCATCCTTTATCACAACTGCAGTTACCAGCCTTGGCCCTGTGCAGCTAAACAGCTCTCTGCGCATACAGCAGCAATTAGTGGTGTACAGTATTTGTACGCTTTAATGTTGTATCAGAAAAAAATGCCTGCTGACATGCAAACAAACAAAAGTAACATTAATAGGTTTGTCACGTCAGCTTGCATTCACACACATATATAAAACAGAAGTCCTATGACTGACAGATGACCTTAACATGATATCTGTGTAACGTCCTCTGAGGATGTAAATAGAAAATCAACTCTCAGCTGTATTATACTGTAACTACTTACACACCTGCTTCATAGTCAGACATGCAATAAGAAGAGGTTATTTAACTGAATTATGCTGTGGGATAATCTGTATTTATTGATGCTTCTGTGATTTTTGAAGCTAAAGAAGCTTGTTTTAGTAATTAGGAAGAGCGATTGGTAATTAGCTGTATGAAATCATGTCAACTGGATAATAAAGATAGAGGAAATGAGGATAAGAG
Organism: Tylochromis polylepis; assembly: GCA_015107715.1. Lineage (NCBI taxonomy): Eukaryota > Metazoa > Chordata > Actinopteri > Cichliformes > Cichlidae > Tylochromis > Tylochromis polylepis. The sequence goes on from VVHJ01063700.1 coordinate 30,931, forward strand.
AGATGAAGGGAGAAATGTTATCGCAAAGCGTTATGTGGCTTGTGTCGTTTTAGTCATTCCACTAAATTTTATGCCTGATTTCTTTTATACTTATTTGTCTTTCAAGTATGTTCTCGTATTTTGTGCGTCTCCCTCTTGCTTGGTCTCTAATGTATATTTTTGCGTTAAGGTGCATGTTGCTGCTTGGGAAATCTGTCTGCTTGCTCACTTCTGCTCTAATCTGCTTGTATAATGTGTTTTATATGTGGAAAAAAGGAACAATATTGTTCCTGTATGACTTTTTGTTTGGGCTTGGGAAAATATATTCATGAAAATACTGACTTATCTTTAGTGCTCTGATCCCACTTCCGTTCACTGGCTGTCAGAATGTGTCTATGTGTGTGTAGCTGCTGCCATAATGTACACTGAGACAACCATTAAAAGCCAAAATCCTTGCAGCATGCTCTTTTGTACAAAGTGCCTCTCCATTTTCTTGCTTATATTGATCTTCAAACTGTGCTTTGATGTCACATAGTTTTTTGGGGGGGTGAATCTTGGTGTGTCATCCAAATACCAAGTCTGCATTTTGTCAAAAGTTGTTTTACCTTTTTCAAAAAGAGGTTTAAAAATGAAAACATGTCCAGAAAGTCCCAGAAGATAGAAAAAGAACATCTGGCCAAAAGGGGGCAAACTATATAAGCATATAAAAAGAAAATCCAATCAGTTGCTAATGAAACTGATAAACCCCAACAGTTTTGTTGCTATCTAACATGGCATTTCCCATATGTTAAAGTAACTTAACAGCCCTCATTCAAATTTCAGGCTGCCTTTGGTCTCCCACCATTAACTCAGTTTGCCTAGAAGTCTGTTACTGAATACACACACACAGGCAGAGAGACACTAAGGCGGAAATGTGAGCTGTTAAACTGCAAACCTAACTTTGCCCAGGATAATGGTCTTCTTTCTCCCTCTAATGAGCCCATATTACGGCCTAAAGGGTTAGATCTGTTATTAATACCATTAACAACTAATGGTCCACTGAGAGAGATTTTCAGAGATAAAACTAACAGAGTGCCCTCATGAATACAAGGGTCTCATCAAGCCAGAGAGGTTATAAAATATAAATAAACTGATGAATAGAGATGACTAATATACATTTTGACTTATGGAAAATCATAAACACACACACACAAAAGCACCACTGAAGCATGTGATCCATTCGATCCACACCAATGCCGATCTGCATTCAACATCACTGCCTTCAGAACCAGTCTGTCTGTCAGAAGTACAGAGGAGCTGAAAGGAGAGTGTTCAGATAAACTGTCTCCACCAAGCTGAATGACAGCGTAAATATTCTTAATAGAAACAGTGAAATAAAGAAACAAACAGTGATTACAGATTTATTAGTTTCATCGATCTTTTTGTATTGAAAGTGAAGCCAGAAAACAGGTGCATAATCAGTTATTACAGATTCAAGTCTCAGAGTCTAAACTCTTGTAGTCTGTGTGGATTGGTGCATTTAATAGAAGTCAATGTCTATGTACTAGTGTACCTTAAAAAAATTGAATATCGTCAGATGCAGCTTACCTGTGCTAACTGCGCTTACATCTGAAAATGCCTCTTTTCAGATGTAAGAAAATTTTGTATTTCATTTGGAAATCATGGAAACTGCAGGAAGGGTGGAGAGGCACAGAATCCAAGGTGTTTTTTTTTTGGGGGGGGGTTAGCTGTGGAAATTCAAAAAAATTAGAAATTCAGTCTGTATGTTAAAGCCTGACTAATCAGGAAAATACGTTTTTAAAATGTTGTTTTGTTTTGACGTAACAAGTTCCTTTTGTTATGTCACTATTACTCTTTCATATAATAATAATAATCATCTCTTTGGCCGGGATAAGCTCAGACGTCACATATACATCCATCTCAGATATTACATAAAATACCAGTATATACCTCTCAGAGGAATGTGAGTCTCCAACTTTAAGTTGCACTAAAATTCATTCCAGTGGTAAGGTGCATAATACCGCAGCTTATCTCCTCTTCTCTCCCAAGAGTGGATAACTCTAGCCTACACCATCTTTCATGAATAATCTCTGCCCTAAAGGGCATAGTTCCACCACTGGGAGAGAAAAGAGGCAAATGAGATGAAGATAAGAGACAGAAAGATAAAAAGCATCGTGTGAGTATGTGTGACTGTCTTTGCCTAGCAGTATCAGAATAAAGGATGAGATTGGTTGTACCATGTGAGCGATTACACACTCATTGTTTTCCAAAATAAGTACATAAATACCAATCGCAGCACCGTTTTTGGGCAATGTTAATGTTTGATGTTATGAAATTCCTTACTTTAACATTGAAGTGGCAGTTGTCGAGCAGTCGCGTTTGTTGTACATTTATATTGTGTGCTCTTTGGTCATGGTTGACAGAGAAGATTGTTTTAAAAGTGTGGTCTTTTTTTCAATAAATGAACAAAAATGTTAAATGAATTAAAAAAGGAAAGAAAAAAGTCAAAGATTAGTTGCATGCAGACAGGGTAATACCTACAGGGTCACTATTCAATTCAATTCAGTTCAATTTATATATCGCCAAATCACAACCACAGTTGCCTCAAGTCGCTTTATATTGTAAAGCTCTACATAATACAGAGAAAACCACAACAATTAGATGACCCTCTACGAGCAAGTGCTTTGGGTTAGGAAAAACTCCCTTTTAACAGGAAGAAACCTCCCGCAGAACCAGGCTTAGAGGAAGCAGCCATCTGAGGGTAGGAAGGGTAGGAAGACAGGACGTCGAAGACAGCCAGAGATTAATAATAACTATTGATTAAAATCCTAAAAAACATGACATTCTATAAATCTAAAGCAGTCCAGCTTTTTTGACTTCTACAGCAAAGTGGCTGCAGTAATGACCTCAGTTCAAGGTAACATTCACTCCTCAGTCATTATATAAGGAAACTCAGACAAGAAGTACATCATCTCAGAGCTGTCACCAAGGTTATTGTGAGAAGATTTCAGGACTTGGCAGGGCAACTGTCACTCAGATTTGCAACACAAATTGACATTTGGGAGCTGTAAAATGTATTAAAGAGCAAAAGTGCACAGAAAAAATGTTACAAAACTCAGACAAAGAAATCCAGAAATCAACTTAGAAGAACACACAGCCAATTTTGGAATAAAACATTGTTGATTTTCTTTCTGCATCACAATCACACTCTCTCTTCATTTACTTCTTGATTGAACTTGTTGGATTTAACTCTGGGGAACAGACGGGACCTCTGATTCCATATCTTAAGCTTTTGGCTTTATTTTTTCTATTTGACAGCAAATGCATGTGCTTGTACCCATGCTGTATTTGAGATTGTGTATGTATGTAGTTTGCAGTATTTAACAAGAATAGTACAAAGCAAGCTCCTGCAGTGCAAACACAATGAATGTGGATTTGGATTCAGACTCTGGCTTCAGCTCCTTTGAAGACTTTGTTCCCTCAGTCTATTACCTTTGATTGCTACTGTACAAAGGGGAGGGTTATGAATCTTGGAGTGTGCGTGTGTGTGTGTGTGTGTGTGTAGGGGTTTGACGAAAGGAAGACAGTGTTGGGAAAGATTACATTAGCAGGAGTGAAACAAGAAAAAAAAACTGTAATGTGGAACATCAAAGTGACACGCCACAGTGCCTTTGTGATATAGGGTTCCATATTATTAACCTCCAACCCTTGCTCTTGTCATTGCACCTTGTGACTCATTAGACAGGTCATTGGCTCACAGGTTGATGTCAATATTTCAACGTCTGTATGCATAATTTGACAGTTAAATGAGGGGAGCACTTTACTTTGAATGAGATAGAAGCTGTATGAAAATGTGAGCACAGAAAATGGAAGAGGAGGAGAGACAGTCCAGTTCACAGCAGCTACCCCCTGATGGAGCATAAATGAATAAACTGAGAAATGGGGGAAGGGAAGATAGGATCTGGTAAAAAGTATCTCTGTTTTTTCTTTTTCATCCTCTAAGTTCATCTTCAGAACACATCTTACCAGTAAAGTCGTGCTGTCAGGCTATAAAAAAATGTATTTGTGATAAGAGTAGTGTCTCTAAAGCTCCCCACTGGGCAAACACTTGGTGCTATATGTTTGTCTACAGTAGGGTAGGACTTTTGTTTATTACACTATCTAGTTGCAAGTAATATTACAACCTAATTAATATTCTAAGCCTATGCGACAAAAAACAGCCCTGCTAGCTGCATTTATTAGAAAGAACAAAAAGTTCTAGCTATTCCAAGGCCAACTATTTAATGAAGAGTGGGCCAGAGGCTGAGATTTTAAGGAAGTTTCAGAGTTCACATCTATGTTAAATACTTGATGTGGTCTTAAAAGAGCGTTTCCTTTTGTCTTTAGATTCCTTCCGATGAAGACAGAAGGTTTGTGCATGTGCCGGCTAAGACTCATTTACTTTTTATAATTCTGTCCAGGCAGAGGGTGATGAAACACGGCCTTAAAATCACAACTGAACTGCAAATAGGTTATAGTCTCAAGAGGATAGAGAGCGAGATACGACTCAGCCCAACTCAGAGCGTGATCAGGGAGGGAACCAATAACATGAGTGACCCTAGTGGCATCGTCAGAAAATGATTGAGGGAAACGCTGGAAGAGCAGAGAGCACTGAATCAAAAAAAACCCACAATAGCCCAGCTCCCCCGTGAACGGCACCAGGGCCAGAGGAGTGGGGTCGCGGACTAAACCGGGATTCTGCTGAATGATTCTGAAAACAAAACACCACACACACACACCCCAGCTCCTAATATTATCGATATCATTTATCGATTTGATTCCTTATCGAGTCACTTCTCTACTCTCTGGTGGTGAGAGTCACCGCCCTCACTAAGCTACATCTCAAAGATATTACATTTGTGCAAACTGACTGCATCCTGTGTGGTCAAATGTTTGTACATGTTGGAGATAGTTCCCCTCTTTGTTGTGATCAGTGTTAGGATCATTACTCAAAAAAAAGCAATTATTACACAGAACACTTCTTTAAATTAATGCAGTACATTCCTTAATTACTCCCAGGAGAAAGTAATTCATTACAACACTTGTTACATTACATTGATCTTACTCTGGAAAATGACCTGAAACACATTTTAGGCTACAGTCTTGCACACCAACACAGAACCCTGTCCTAATGAGGACACACACATGATCTTCTTCTTAGTATAATACAAAGCCGACAACACAAAGTAAAGGTGAAAGCCAGCACAAAGATACTTTAAACCGATCTCCACAGTAATTCTACTTCAGAAACATGAAGAGGTAGAAAACAGGCTGCAGCCTGACTGCTCATCAGTTTTTTATCTGTTGAAGTTCAGGGTCTGGCTGCTGGGCTGGGGAAGGCATTCACTCAGTTTTAACATCACTCTGGGTTCTTGGCTAGCTTAGCGTTAGCATCCTGTCTGTGCAGATGCTGTGTCAATCAGCAATATTCTTCACTCTCATTGGTAGTTGATATAGTGGCTCGCTTGTTGAGAAAGGTTTAGGCACAGAAGTCACAGACTGTCATTCACTTTCTGTGGTCTCTGATTCCCAAGCCACTGCAGATCACTTCCAGTGTGTATCTAACTTCATTAAATCATCTGACAACTTCACATCAGAACTTTTTCTCTAAAATATCAATTATTCACAGTAAGATTTCCATTATAGGCCCTCCTACACCAAAGCAATAAAAGAAAAAAAAATTACCAAATGCATTTCCTGTGTAGTAGCATGGCTTTATACCTGGAGGACAGAACCTTCTGGTGCAAGTGTGAGCCAAAGAATTACTTTCTAAGTTGTATTTCTGTCTGTTCATGTCAACTCATGGAGAGAAAAGTCTAAAATGCAAGCTCTATATGGAAGGTTTTGTCAGTTCAACAGTTGCTGTCTTTCCGCTACAGCATGCTGGGAATTGTGAGCTGGGCAGACTGTGTGTGCCATTTTTATTAAGCATGCACAATGTGTTAACTCTCACCAGAGGTTAAGTCTCATTCTTAATCAGACTTCCTATATGAACAGAATACATTACCTCTCTGCTCACTCTGTACAGTGCAGTGCATCAGCCACTTCTCTTTTTGGGAATTCTGTCAGAAGAAAATCACGGTGGACGAAATCTTTGAGCTGCCTCTTCCAATTGTTGGACAGTTTCTTGTGGTAGCCCTTCTGATAGCTACTGATCAGTAGTTCCAGCTTTGGGCTCAAGAATTTGTTTTGCTGTGCTGATTCCACCAGAAATTACCACCACACTTTCCCCTTTTCCTGCTGATGCAGAGTTGGTGGCCAATGTAGAATTACCTCCACCCATTCTAGATTGGGCACCAGCACCATATTAGTGTTGGATGGAGTGTGTGTGGAGCTCTTTTAAACAAGATTGATTAAAAAAGACAAAATTACAATGTTACTTTGTGCATTTTTAAGCCAAAATTGAAATAGTTAAAAGTTAATTATGGATTATATTGCAATTTTTATTTTTTTAATTACTTTTTAAGTATTATTGGCTCGTATACATACAAGTTCAGAATAAACAATTACGTCCTTTCTTACTGACTGTATGAACTAATTGGGTTGCAGCAATAATTCGCACCATTCCTCACACACCAAAATATTTCATGCATCCCAACTGCAAATGATCAGTTCTTTGATATCTATTAATTAACTTTCCCAAGTTTGCAAGTTTGGCATGAAATCCATGTGTTCACACTATTTTAGTTACCAAACGGCTTTATTACTAAAAAGTAGCACATTAAGAAAAAAGCTTTTCTGGGCTTGACTATACAACAGCTTCCCCTCCCACTCCCCTTCTATTTAAAAACTCTCTTTATTTATCACAAGTGATCACATAGTTTGCAATGATTTCTGCATGCATCCAAGTGAAAAAAATAGGTTTTAAATTAAACTAACAAGACAAAATCAAAAGATGACCTGAAGGTAAACTTTCCACTGATACTAAATATAACACATATATAATACATGCTTTGTGGTTAAAATTGATACTAAAGCAGGAACCGCACATCTATTTAACCCTCCTGCTTCCTCCCCAACCTTTTTTTCCCTCTTTCCTTCCGTCTTCAATTAGGTATCCCACTATCTGTCTCTCCATCTTTTCGCTTCATTGGGCTTGCCATTCTATTAATCTTGCTAACAGATTGCCTCTATTAATTAGTCTACATCCCCCATCTTGCATGTAATATTCAGAGGTAATTGAGATATTAGGAAGATAAGGATATTTCTGCAGTCACAATCATTTTTAATTAGCCTAAAGATTAAAAGATAGACTCGTTTTCCGCCTGGCTGACGTCCAGGCTGGCAGTGCAAGGTCTTTTCCTGTCCCAAATTTATGGGAGGTTGCAAATTCTGCTGCAAGTTTAATGTGTCAGTTTCCAAGGTATATCTGTTCCATCATGCCTCATGGGACACTTCACGTTGTGGAGGTAATAATGCATCTAGGCCTCCAGACAAAACAAGTTTACAGCTTGTCATCTGTGGCATTTCAGATTGAATATTGTGCCTCTCCAGCATGTATAACTTACTGAACACAAGTAAGGATGATAGTAAATTCTGTTAGTGTAAATCAAATGCAGTGCCTTTTCATTTTAACGTGCATTATATGGGTCTCACTGCAGCTTCAATTAGATAATGAAAGAAGTGTCCATACAGCGTGTCTGCAGTTAATTGGAAGGTCCAAGGTGCACTAAACAGACAAGATGAACAGACAGGAGTAATTACCACTAACTGTGTGTGTGTGTGTGTGCGTGTGTGTGCGTGTGTGTGTGTGTGTGTGTGTGTGTGTGTGTGTGTGTGTGTGTGTGTGTGTGTGTGTGTGTGTGTGTGTGTGTGCGCGCGCGTGCGTGTTGCTTGGTCCATTAGCTCAGCAGTTCTAGGTAGGTGACAGGTACTTTGCCCTTTTCGTTTCCTCGTTCTCCGATCAGCCAGTCGGGGTCCATTCCTGGTACAGTGTAGACGGTAATGAGCTGAAGATAGAGACAAAAAAAACAAACAACACAGACACACACACACACACACACACACACACACACACACACAGGTTACAGTGAGTGACGTTACGTTAAAAAACGGAAGCAGGAAAGGCAATCATTGCTAATGACGTAGCAAAACTGCATCCCGTCGCTGCTCGTGCTCACATTTTTCATGCCAGCCCATTATCAGGAATTTTCCTGACGTCATCTCTGTGTTATCATCTTCAAACACTTCCTCCAATTAGCACCTGTGCCAGCATTTCTAAAGGTCTGCTCAGGGAAACCCAAATATGAAGAGAAATCACGTGTAAACAAAAGGAGGCAGACTGAAAACAGCATTACATAATTATTGTACCACAACAAAGGAGGACATCGAGGCGATGGTATACCTGCTGCTCGGTGTTTGGCTTTTTGTCAGACTCGGGGAACATGGTGATTTTTGTGGAGCCATTTTTGTCCTTGTCAGGTTTTAAAAATTGTGATTTTGATTTTTGTGAAGGACATGCTCTCATGACTCATCGAGTGACATCACTGACTGGCCAGTCTGTAGCATGCAGTCTGTTGACGTCACATGAGCCTGAACTTCTCTCTGGAAAGCTGTGCTGTTGTTACAGTTAACATCCAGCTGTTACTGATTCATTTGTCATGTGGTATGTCGCTGTTGTTGTAGTGTTGTTTTGTGGTTTTAATCTTGCTCAGGGCGTCAGCTAGGCCAGACAAAAGTTCAACATCCAGCAGTGTGAAGGTGGGGGCTGAGGCAATGTTGACTACTAGTCCTCACCTCCTTTACTGTGGACCTCTCCACTGTGTTTATGGGTCATTGCTACTAATCGGTGCCATTTAAAGATGTTAAACTATTAGAAAATTACACTGGTCAAGCTCAGGATATCCTGCTTTAATAATTTTGTCCAAATTTTCCACATGTGACTGTCATTATGCCCTATTAAAGTGTTCTGAATGCACAGTCATTTTCATATTTACATTTTCTATGTATGTATGGAAGGAGTCAGTCCTAGTTTTACACCGATTCTACCATTTGACATGGAAGGTATACCAGTCCACTGACTGAATTTAACTATTCATGTCCATATTTAAGAGAGAGCTGTGAAACGTTTCAAATGGGGATCCTCTGGATGTTGAAAAATTGTTTTCACTTATTCTTCTTATCTCAACAACTTTAAAACTGTGGGCATTTGTTGTTGTTTTTTTAATTATATATTATACATGAAGCATAATATAAAACATTCAAAATAAAATCATGTCAGTCAAACATAATTTATAATAGTGTGACAGATTTCTTTTACATGCACAGTCTCGCTGCCTGACATGTTTGGGGTAAACCAAGCATCAGAATGGTGAAGAAAGGTGATTTAATTGTCTTTGAACGTGGCTTGATTGCTGTTGCCAGACAGGCTGGTCTGAGTATTTTAAAATCTGCTGATCTGATGGGATTTTACCACAAGACCATCTCTATTGTTTACAGAGGATGGTCTGCATAGGAGAAAATATCCAGTAAGTGTCTTTAAGTTGATAGGAAGGCAGAAGAGCACAACACATCCAACCTTGAAGCAGATGGTCTACAGCAGCAGAAGACCACACCGGTGCCACTCCTGTCAGCTAAGAACAGGAAGCTGAGGCTACAATTTACACCAAAACACGACTATAAACAACATGAAAGCATGGAGCTGTCCTGCCTCATGTCAACTGTTCAGGCAGCTGCTGGTGGTGTAATAGTGTTTGGGTGTTTTAGTACATGTGTTTCATGTGTTTCCAGCACCTTGTGGAATTTTTTCCATAAAGAATAAAGGCATGGTGAAAGCAAAGGGCCCAAACCCGGTACTAGCAAGGTGTACCTAATAAAACAAATCATACTACATCTTTGCTACAAAACAAATCTGCTTCTTATAATGATCGAGCCAAAATTCATGTCACAATGTTCAGTTCGATTTTATTTATACAGTGCCAAATCACAACAGCACTTTTCTCAATGCACTTTATACTGTAAGGTAAAGAGCCTACAATAATACAAAGAAAACCCCAACAATCAAATGACCCCCTTTGAGCAAGCGCTTTGGCGACAGTGGGAAGGAAAAGCTTTCTTTTAACAGGAAGAAACCTCTGGCAGAACCAGGCTCAGGCAGGTTTCATGTTGTTTCTTGCCATGTTTCAGCTCAGGGACTATGTGAAGTATGTTTACCGTCTGTGACTCAGTATCTCTGTTGAGATGTGGATTCAAACGTCACAATGACAGAAAATGGAAAACAGTGGAAGGTAAGTCAGATCACTTGGTGGAGTTTAGTGATTCAAGGGCCAGGTTAGTTTTCCTTTGTATGTTCTTCCATGTATTTTTTCCATCGTTATCATTCTGGTTAATTTCTCCCCTGCTGAGTTTCTTTAGAAACATACCAGTGTTATTCATTATCTTTTTTAACAACTAAACAGAAAAAACAAAACAGATGTACTTCTATAGCACCAGGAACACATCAGTGAACAGCGATGTTTTGGCTGAAGGTGGAGGCTGATTTTGTAACGGTATACCAAGAGGCCTGCACATCCATTTGCAAACAGATGATCTTTGTTTTTAAAAAAGTTCTTTTTACCGTCATTGTGACATTTGAATCCACATCTCATCAGAGATACTGAGTCACAGATGGTAAACAGAAGCTTCACAAAGTCTGTGAGCTGAAATGTGGCAAGAAGCAACATGAAGCAAATTTTCATTCAAGGTAGAAGTCAGACAGATGGAGGGAGATGGAGCAGCTCCATCTCTGACCTTCATCAAAGATCTTTCACTTGATATTTTTAAGTCGTTGTGTTCAAGCCAGTGCAAGAGTGAAATTAAAAATAGGTTGCTTTATTGACCGCCAGGCCCGTGAAACAGGGTGCAGTGAGGTGGCTGTAATCAGAATGCATAATTATATTCAACTAAATGTTTGAAGATGAAAATGTTGAAGGTGGTGAACATAAAACTGGTAGTGAAACATTTGTTTTTGACAAAATCTTCTTGTAAAAGTCTCCTGATTTACAAGATGCCAAGCAGTAACGTCCAGTGTAATTAGTTAAACCTTCGGCCTGCATCTTCCTGGTCAATACTGTCTCTTCTTTTTATTTAGTTTGGTTACATTCTTTATTTTATGATGATTTTTGTTGTTGTCACTTAAAAAAAATGAACTATTTATTGGACTAAGTGCTTTATGTGGTTCAGATTGTGCATGGAAATGCTCAGTGAGATCTAATTAAAGCAAAATGAATTTGGTTTCCGTGCTGTAGTCCTGTTTCGGGTAATGTTCAGCAGCTACTGATGTTGTCGCAGCCTGACCCACAGACTTGCTCAGGTGTTCCTCACCACATGGAGCAACGTAGCAACAAACAGACATCCCAGGTCAATGCCAAGAAAGATTTAATATATCCTTTTGTAATCATTTTCTCCACAATATAATCTGTTTGAATTGTTTTTAATTATACTTCAGCCAAAACTGCCATAATGGACAGAAGACTAAGTAGAATCTAGATCGGATCCTCCCTGGATGTTGAGGCGATCAGCGAGACTTCACAGTGGAACAGTGCAGCCATCAGCAGGACTACCAACACTTCCAGCGTCTGACACATGCTTTTACCTTCACCCTCTCAAAACAAAAAACAAAGCCAGTACTTTAACCTGGATTCCTAAAACAGCATTTTTCAGTCTTAATATGAGGCTTAATCAGCTCCCATGCACACTTACAAACTCGCTATTCTGAGTCTTTTACCTTTAAGATCTTTCTGTTTAGTGAAAACACCGACAGCCATGAGGCTCTTCCCTACCCCCTGAAGTACTTTACCCTTTGACACCATCACCTTTATCTCTTATCTTTTTGGATCAAAACAACAACTTTCTGATTACTACATAATTTGCCCGACGTCCTGAGCTACATAGAGGATTCTGAGGATCATAGATAAGAGGAGAATAAATGAAGTGTCAAGCCTAAAAAAAAAAATATGTACAGCAAATGAACAGTATCTGAAATTCATGTCCTTAAGAAACAGAAAAAAATCCAGCAAAGACCTGACTCCAGGGAGACACTGAATCACTCCCAATCACTGAACAATAAAGAGGATCAAAGCAAAGCTTGTTAGAACTGTACAAACTCTGTTGTTGCCTTATACACTGTTTTTCCGTATATATACACTCAACAAAAATATAAACGCAACACCTTTGTTTCTGCTCCGATTTTTCATGAGATGGACTTAAAGATCTAAAATTCATTCCAGATACACAATATTACCATTTCTCTCAAACATTGTTCACAAATCAGTCTAAATGTGTGATAGTGAGCACTTCTGCTTTGCTAAGATAATCCATCCCACCTCACAGGTGTGCCACATCAAGATGCTGATCTGACATCATGAGTAGTGCACAGGTGTACCTTATACTGCCCACAATAAAAGGCCACCCTGGAATGTGCAGTTTTTTGCTTTATTGGGGGTCTGGGGACTCAGAACCG